>JAOQMM010172577.1:0-10121 GCA_027563515.1 Erythroxylum platyclados | reverse complement strand
CCCTTAGCTTATGTAAAATTACCATTATACCTTCCAAACTTTTCCTAAATTTGCAATCAAGCCCAAAATTTAAGAATAACTAAAAATTTTATTTCCATTTTGGTCTTTGAACTTTTGAAAATCGTAAATAAGCTCCTCAACTTTATAAATTTACATATTTGTCCTCCAAGAATTGAAAAATTACATTTAAGTCCTTTTAACTTTTGACAATTTGCAAATAAGTCCTTATGTACATCAACTTTTCCAATTAAACTTTCTAAGTGTCCAACAAGTCTATAAATCGTGCCTAATCACCTATAAGGCATTAGAACACATTAACTCGGCCACCATCGCCATATCCATCCAATGGACTGGGTTTTACACACTTAGAAGCTTATTTGTCGAAAATCTCCGAAATTTTGCGTACCGATGAACTCTAAGTTCATGTAAGGGCATACAATATTATATATCACTGGCATATATACCAAAAGGGTTTGAATACATTCTTGAACTCATATACAACCATGTATATATCAGTGTGCAGTGGCATCTCCAATTACAAACCAACACAAAACTCGGAGAGTCCGGCGTTACAAAAAATGTTAAAGTTTATATTAGTCAATATAATTATAAGGTCAATTTCAGTTGCTGTTTCATTATTCATTTTCTATATGGATGTAAAATTAAAATTTTCATATAATTAGTATGAATGTAATTTTTCTTTTTATTATTAAATGGAAACTATATTCAAGTATAGTTGAATTTAACAAAATCTATCATATACAAAATTATGACTCCATCTCTATGTTCCAAATCAAATCAGCTGATAGGAGTGATAAGAATTAACTCTATGAATTAGTATTTTTTAACTTCAACAAATGCCCATGTTACAAGATACATGTCCCTATCTCCATTCCTTCCAATTTTAATAATTAATTACACTTGAAATTCAATCTTTAAGAAATAACCATCCATCCCAAGTATGGGCCTCCCCCGTCTTTTTTTTATACTTTAAAATAAATGTATAGTCTTTTGGACTGTAATAATGAGGTTTCTTGATTCATTGACAATTGTAATTCCACTAGTGATTTGGGATTGCTATGTTTCAACTCTTGGATATAACCTTATAAATTCAAATATTCAAGAGTATAGCCTAATGCTCGCTCCTTCACTAACTTTCTCTTAGTAACCTTGCACAAAGTAGAATTCATAAATATATTCAATTTTCTCTACATTCTTCAATCATCTTTTTAGTGGTAATGTTAAGCTTCTTTAGAATTTTGTCCCAAAAGTTTCTAGCCAAAAATTTTGCTGATACCATTTTAGGCTTGATTGTTATGAAACATGTATGCTTAGACCTATGCATTTTTTATTATGAAACTTCTATCGCTATTATCATAGGCTGCATATAATTCCCCCTTGCATTCTTCAATGTATCTAACTCTATTTCACTTAGACTCACTTTTTTTCAATTGGAAATTAAACATGTTGCTATTGAATAATTAATAATAACGTTTTTGAACTTTTTAGAATTGGAAAACTCTATGCTCGGTGTCAAATGTAACATACTACCACCTTCTTCATGCCTAACACTTGTGCTAGGTCTTTTAATTAGCTCCCTAGACTCCTTTCCACTAGGGTACTTATCACTACCAATGAAACTTCCATAATTACTAAAATAAATCTCCATTGGTTGGTGTCCATTTAAAATTGAAACATTAAATGTATTATGTACACCTTTAACTTCATTATCAATTTCAGCTTCATCACTTTAAACGTCATTATCATCTTCTTCTTTATTGTCAACTTCAGCTTCATTATTACAAGTGCCCAAATCCCCATCATTATTACTCTCTTCTTTATTGGTATCTACATTAACTTCATCATGCATAACATCATCATCAAATCCCAAATCTTCATAGTTATATGTTATAACCAAAACTTCTGGAGCCAAAATTAGATCGTTATGCTTATGTGTGAGATATACCTCAATTTTCCTAAGTATTTTTAAAAGGTTAGTTAAACTAGTGCAACTTTCATTGAATTCAATGAGCATTAAAGACTCATTGAATCTAAAACTTGGGATTTAAAATATGCCCTGTCAACCTGTAAGTATCCAAGTTCCTTCCCCATTTCACAAATTTGTCTATAATTGACAAAATCAAGATCCACTTCATCAAAATAACTCAATAACCTATCCTCGTAATTTAAATCAAGATATTTCTTAAAATATCCACTATAATATAACTTTAAGGTTTCGTATTGAGTCTATAACCCTATGAATAGCAAGTAAATAACCTTACAAATGACAAATAAACAACAATTTGTAAACAAACACATATAAAACTTATTTGGCTAATGTTAATTGAGCAGAAAATAACTGAACTAAAAACAATATAGAAGCTATTTTAGATATAAAAACATATACAAGCTACTTTGATTAATGTTAATTAAGTAGAAAATAGTTGAGCATAAAACAATATAGAAGTTATTTTAGATGTAAACATATATACAAACAAATACAAGCTACTTTGATTAATGTTAATTTATTATAGTGTTACTATTATTAGCATCCCAAACTAAATCTCAAATTCTTATACTAAATGAAATGTACTATAGAAAAGAAGGAGTCAATCTCATGAGAAGTTCTCAAATGTCACGAAAGAAAATAGGTAACAAAAGGGGGTATTGTGATAGTATGAACTTTTATAATAAAGAAAAAAACAAAATTATAATAAATTGAACCTTGGTTTACGATCATTTCCACCTTTGGAATTACAATTGATTATCGACACAAAATGATTATTTCATCAATCATATATTCTATGCAATATTAAATATCTATCTTTCCCTATGCTTAGTTAATAAAAAGCATGAAATTTGAGTAACCTTTATTGTTTAATAACCTTAGATAAGATCCAAATTTAATTAAATACTAGCTTTAAGAAAAGAAAAACCATCAAAGGAAGATAATACAAAATCTGTGGTTACATTTATTCTAGTTGAATGCTTCTACTAAAAGTAATAAATCCTGACGTAACATATTAAAACTTCTAGTTGCTACAAATGATTAAAAGAATTGAAATTTTATGTATTCAAACTTTACTATAGCAAATGATCATTTCAATTAATTAACTAATCATGCATATTAAAATTAATAAAAATAATCATAAAGCAAAAGTACAGAAAAGCAATCCAATATATGAAAAGATAAAACACATCATATTAAGACCTAATTGCCTCCCAATCTTCAAAGTTCTAAAAGACTTCCACTACCTTTAACTATGATAAAGAAAATTAACTAATAATGGACATAACTACTAATAACATCTAATGAAGGTAGACTAATCTAACATCTACCAAAGAAGGAAAAGAGGACTTTGTGAAAAGCTAGAATTTTTAGTTAGAAAATTAGATATTTTACTCCTCCACGTTGGCTCTATTTATAACCACCTTAAATTTGATATGAAAATTCTTTTAATATTATTCTTTGGATCCCATAGATTATAACTTCATTGATTTTTACCCAAATTTGGCTCAAATAAGATTCAAATAACTTTTAACACATTTTTCTCTTATAGATTTGAAGTCTGGACATTACAATTTTAACTAAACGTGCTCACGCCTAAGATCATATCAGAATTTTTTGTAGATTTTAATTTGATTCCAATAATCTAATCCAAATTTGAAAAATAAAATGTCGTGTGATCACAAATCTTCTTGATTCCCTGTTGATTATGGTGATATTGCTCCTTTATTCCAAATTTTCGAATTTGAATTAAAGGCTAATCCTTTTCTTATAAAAATATTGAGTTTGAACTCATTAAGACAAGATTATAGAGGATTTGAATGATAAAAATTAGGTAAAATTATGATATATCAAATTCTCCCACACCTAACCCTTGCTTATCCCTAAGCAAATAAAAAAACTAATAAAACAAGATAGCCAAATTGTTTTTACCAAACTACTTTTCATGAGAATAAACTATGCACACTCCTTAAGACTTAAACTGAAAAAGAGAAGCATCAACACACATCAAAGTTGATTTTAACCAGAAAATATGAATAGAGACAATTAAAGACAATCTCAATCAAAAGCATGCATAAATATTTGGTGAATTTCCTTATGGCGTTCCCTCTTTCACATAAGTGTTTAGGCTCAAGTGTTTACTCTCAAACCCTTGTCATAAGGAAAATATTATTATAAACTTGCATATACACCAAATATCTCTAACAATGAACATATAAAGACATGAATTAAAAGGATTTTTTTTAATTAAATGGTTATAATTGGGCTTGGGTAAAAGGTTAGAAAGGGAGAATTATAGGCTAAAAGCACAAATAGTTAATAAAGCATTCAAAATGTAGGGGATAAAATGTGACAAACCACTCAAATGTCAATGTAAATATACCATGATTGCTATTATTCTCTTCTTGATTTTTTTTATAGATGTGAAAAAAATCATCAATATGAAAATGGGGAGTGATCATATAAAGTTAAACTAAATACAAAATGAGTAGCTTAGAAAATAAAATTTAAAGCAAACTTATTCTCATTCCCTAAATAACTTAAAAACACCTTATTAAGATATGTATTTAGGTGATAGTATATATGAAAGGTTAGGTTTATGATGTGGGTTTAACATACAAAGAAAGGGATTAAAATTGGCTCAAAAGGGTTAAACTAGGGATAACTAAAAATGATGCCTTTTAAAGTTAAATGACTAAAGCAAGGAAGGCCACAGCCTTTACCAACACTTGCTGGTCAACCAGTTCCTAACCCGAGAGAGTTTTTCCAAACTATGGTCAACTATATGAAACAACAGATGGTTACTACACTTCCTGTATAACGACAACCACCTTTTCCACTACAGAAGCTGACATTAGAGAAAGCCAAAAGGTTGGGAGCAGAGGATTTTCTGGGGGAGTCATCAATTACTGCTCCAGATGCTGAGTTTTGGCTAATCAAGACAAAGAGAATTTTTTATCTTCTCCATTGCACACTAGAAGAGAGATTGGAGTGTGCGCATGGTCTTCTTCAGGGACCAGCATATCAGTGGTGGGAGTCCATTAAAAGGCTTGTTCCACCACAGGAGCTTACTTGGGAGTTCTTTTTTTCCCAATTTGTAGATAAATATGTAGGGGAGGCATATATGGATGAGATGAGGGATGCATTCCTTCATTTGAAACAGGTTTATAAGATAGTATCTGAATATGAGAAGGAGTTTGATAGATTAAGTATGTATGCGTAGAGATTAATTCCTATGGGGCAGATAAGTGTAAGAGATTTAAAGCAGGCCTCCACCATGATATTAAGAAACTCCTTGGTGTATTGCAGATTAGGGATTATAGAGAGATGGGAAAAGCAGCGTTGAGGATTGAAAACGTTAATGTGGATGAACAGAAATGGAGAAATAGGGGACAGCAGAAAAGGAGTCAAGGACAATCTAGTTCATCCTTCTTAGCCGGTCAGAAGCGAAAGGATTCATAGTCTCAAGCTCCAGCACAAACACAAACATCCTACTGCCAATCAGGGCAGGGTCAGAGATCAATAGTTAGGACAGGACAACTGACCTCATCTATAACTAGTATAGCGGGTTGGTCAGGACGTGTAGTTACCCCATGTGAGCATTGTGGGAGGAAACATGACAGACAGTGTTGGAAGATGATGGGAGCATATTTACGATGTGGATCTATGGAGTATTTTCAGAGAGATTGTCCTGGTAGACAGTATCAAACAGTTAGTTAAGCAGAAAGACCAGCTCTTACAACTTCGAAGGGTAGAGGTTGAAGCACGGGAGCTAGTTCTGGTGCTGGTGGCCAAAGGGTCTTATCAGAGACATTTGACAGACCTAATACCTGTACTCCATCTCGTGCATATGCTATGCGAGCCTGTGATAACCATGATGCCCCAGATGCGATTGCGGGTACTTTTAGTTACAAATCCTTTGGGTTATAGTGTGATGGTAAATAGGGTTTATAAGAATTGTCCGTTAAGAATACAAGGTTATGAATTTCCTAGTGATTTGATTGAACTACCTTTCTGCAAATTTGATGTGATCCTTGGTATGGACTGGCTATCTAGACATCATGTAGTGGTAGATTGTCATCTTAAAAGAATCACTATTAGAACAGTTGATATTGATGAGATCACGGTTGTTGGCTAAAGGTCAAATTTTCTCTCCAATGCTATATCAGCGATAGTAGCAAAAGGGCTTATTAGAAAGGGGTGTGTAGCCTACTTAGCTTGTGTTAACGAAGATAAAAAAATTCAAGATATCCCAATTATATGTGACTTTCAGGATGTATTTCCTGAGGATTTGCCAGGGTTACCACCAGAAAGAGAAGTTGAATTTTCTATTGATATTATACCTAGTACAACACCCATATCCATTGCACCATATCGGATGGCACCTACAGAACTTAAGGAATTGAAAATCCAGTTGCAAGAACTTTTTGAGAAGGGTTTTATACGCCCTAGTATGTCTCCTTGGGATGCACTTGTGTTATTTGTCAAGAAGAAAGATGGGTCTCTTAGGCTATATGTGGATTACAGACAATTGAATAAAATGACTATGAAGAATAAATAGACACTGCCTAGAATAGATGACCTTTTTTATCAACTTAAAGGTGCAGGTGTTTTCTCTAAGATTGATCTGAAATCTGGGTATTACTAGTTGAGACTAAAGGAAGTAGATGTTCCTAAGACAGCTTTTAGAATGAGATATGGGCATTATGAATTTTTAGTGATGCCATTTGGACTCACAAATGCTCCAGCAGCCTTTATGGATCTCATGAATCATATTTTCCGTCCTTACTTAGATCAATTTATGGTAGTATTCATTGATGATATCTTGGTTTATTCTAAGAACCGAGAGAATTAGACTTTGAGGGATAAACAACTTTATGCCAAGTTCAGTAATGTGAATTTTGGCTTAATTAAGTTTCTTTCCTTGGTCATGTCATATCAATAGATGGGATTAGAGTTGATCCTAAGAAGACAAAAGCCATTCTAGAATGGAAGCCACCAAGGAATGCTACAAAGATTAGAAGTTTCTTAGGTTTGACAGGATACTATAGAAGATTTGTTAAGGGATTCTCCATAATCGAAGCACCTTTAACCAAGTTACGTCAAAAGAAGGCAAAATTCGTGTGGAGTGATAAATGTCAGGAAAGCTTTGAGAAGCTAAAGGTCATATTGACTGAAGCGCCTATTCTTACACAACCTGTACTTGGTAGAGACTTCGTGATCTACAGTGATGCCTTACATAATGGGCTTAGATGTGTACTTATACAAGAGGGAAAGGTAGTTGCTTATGCTTCTAAGCAACTTAAGCCTCATGAAAGGAACTACCCGACCTATGATTTAGAGTTAGCAGCCATAGTCTTTGCCTTAAAGATTTGGAGGCATTACTTATATGGAGAGAAATCTTATATTTACACAGATCACAAAAGTTTTAAATATTTGCCTACACAGAAAGAGTTGAATTTAAGACAAAGAAGATGGATAGAGTTGATTAAAGATTAGATTGCATCATTGACTATCATCTAGGCAAAGAAAATGTTGTAGCCAATGCTCTTAGCAGGAATCGTTATCAGCTTTAAGAGCAATGAATGCTAGATTATCAGTTGCCAATGATGAAGCCATTGTAGCTGAGTTGAGGCTTAAAACAAACTTGTTACAACAAGTTAAGGAAGAACAGAAAAAAGATGAAAAGTTAGTTACCATTCTTAAACAAATTCAAGAGGGGAAAGATAGTAAATATGCAATCAAAGAGGATGGCTACTTGTATTACAAAGATAGAATTTGTGTCCCTAAAGATGATGAGCTGGAAAAAAAAAACATTATGAAGGAAGCCCATAGCAGTTCAAATGTTGTGCACCTAGGAAGTACTAAAATGTACCAAGATTTGAAGACACATTATTGGTGGTCAGGTATGAAGAGAGATATTGCAGATTATGTTACCAAGTTCCATCGAGTTTACTTCAACCAATAACAATACCCGAATGGAAATGGGATCGAATCATAATGGATTTTGTGTTTGGTTTGCCTCAAACTAGGAAGAAGGATAATGTCATATGGGTGATTGTAGACAAATTGATCAAGTTAGCCCACTTCTTACTTGTTAGAACTGACTACCAACTCTTAAAGTATTCAGAATTATACATCATTGAGATAGTATAGTTGTATGGAGTACCATCAGTACAGTTGTATGGAGTACCATCTTCTATCGTATCAGATCGGGATCCAAGATTCACCTCAAGATTTTGGAAGAAATTACATGAGGCCTTGGGTACTAAGCTGGTTTTAGTACAGCTTTTCATCCTCAAATGAATGGACAATCAGAAAGAGTGATTCAGGTGTTAGAAGATATGCTTAGGAGTTATGTTATTGATTTTAAAGGAAGTTGGGATGAGCACCTCCCATTGATTGAATTTGCATACAATAATAGTTATCAAGCAAGCATACAGATGGCACCATATGAGGCTCTTTATAGTAAAAAGTGCATAACACCCTTATGTTGGATAGAACTTAGTGAAAGCAAGATCGTAGGTCCATAATTGATAAAGGAAACCGAGGACAAGGTGAAAATTATAAAGGAAAGGTTGAAAGTTGCTTCTGATCGCCAAAAATCATATGTAGATTTGAAGAGAAAAGACATTGAATATGTTGTGGGTAACAAGGTTTTCTTAAAAGCTTTACCATGGAAGAAAGTGTTTCAATTTGGCAAGAGGGGTAAGTTAAGCCCTAGATTCATTGGTCCATTTGAGATCATTAAGTGTGTGGGACCAGTAGCCTACAGATTAGCATTGCCACAAGATATAAAAAAGATTCATGATGTTTTCCATATGTTTATCTTAAGGAAATATCGATCTGATCTGTCACACATTATAAAATTGGAAGATATTGAAATACAACCAAATCTAACTTATGAAGAGAAGCCAGTAAAAATTCTGGCAAGAGACACAAAACAGCTAAGGAACAAGACAGTTACATTGGTGAAAGTACTATGGATAAACCACGAGGTCAAGGAAGCTACATGGGAACCAGGAGAAAATATGCGAAAGTCTTATCCACAGCTATTTGACACAGGTAAATTTCGAGGATGAAATTTTATTTTAGAGGAGAAGAATTGTAATGCCCCAAAATTTTTGGTTTCATGAATAGTACTTTTTGGGTCGTGAATAGTGTATCCTGAGGTGAATAATGACACCCGAGACTCAAACTGCATCTTTTTTTTTTGGCATCAGATAATATTGTTTAAGGATAGCCCAAGAATCAAATTAGAGGTCAAAACAAGTTCGTTTCAAAGGTTTGACCAAGAGTTGACTAGTAGTCAAAGTTTGACCCGAGAAAGGGTGAAAATCAAACCCGAAAATATTAAGGGAGATAAAGGTCTTTATGTGGGGTTGATATTTTTCTTACGGGTATTTTTTTAATTAAGAAGAAGAAAAGAAAGGATTAAAACTAAAGTTAATTTTGGTTTTTCAAAAAAAAAAAGGATTATTAAAGGGACCATACGACATGTTTTTGTCATCTATCATTCTCTTGTTCTCCAAAGCATTACTGAGACTGTCTTTCCTCTTTCTTCTCCCTTCTTTCATTTTCTTTCATTTAAAGCCAATTTTCTTTATTTTTAACCCTCAAATCACCTATTAAACACTAAATCTTCAACCTATGATCATTAAACTCACCATATCGACCAAAAGTTTGGGAAAAAATGAAGAAAATGTATATGAGTGTTCTTGGTAAATAGTGCCTGAAAATTTGTAAGGTAAGATAATGGAGTTTTGATTGTTTTAGTATATGATTTTGGTATAGTTACATGCATTAATGAATAAAATTCATAAAATTGAATTTGTTATGCAATATTATAAAGATAAAGAAGAGGAATTGAAGGAGAGAGAGAAAGAGAAAGAGAAAGAATAAGGAATTATTGGTGAAATTGAAATTGATGGAAGCTTAATTTGAAGATTTTGACATCAATTTGGTAAGTGTTCATGTAATTCTATTTTTCCCTAAAAATTATGTATTAGGTAATTTAGGGTTCTTGAGTAAAATTAGGGGTTTATGAAATTGTTGTTAAAAATATTTAATTGGATGCTAAATGAAGTAGTATATGTAATTAATTGAAATTTCG
>JAOQMM010172509.1:0-23536 GCA_027563515.1 Erythroxylum platyclados | reverse complement strand
CTCACATTTCCAACTGTAAACACAACACCATAGTTTCTTAGCTTATTTTAAAATCAACATAATATTATATCACAACGGGTCTTTGTTATCATATCACCATTATCATTAGTGTGAACCTTCTTAAGTTATAACAACTTCATCATTAATACATCTCTTATTCAGTGATACCTCACATCAATATATTTAGACCGACAATGGATAGAGGAATTCTTACCAAGTTGGATAGCACTCTGACTACAAAAAAATAACTTATTATCGTGTTTGAAACCAAGTTCTTAAATAAACTTCTTCATAAATAACAACTCCTTGCAAGCTTCCTGATTGGCTTTTTTCTGAGTGTGTCAATTATGAAATAACCACAAGTGCACAACGTAGCTGTAGCTAGTACTGACAAGTACAGGTCGATCCCACAAAGACGATGAATACCACTAATTAAAGTTATCCTATTATCTAGTCTATGAATTGGATTTTGGATTTTTAATGCTGCAAAGCAAGTAAAATAAATAGGTAGCAAGATTGAATCAGAGAATTAAGGAAGCACTTAGTAAACTGTCAATATTAAAAAATTAATATATAGGTTTTGAATCCCTTTAAACCCTTAACAAATTGATCTTTCATTATGCAATTATTTTATTGATTTATTAGAATGTGGAGATTCCTATAGTATGCTAATAACTGACTTTGAGTCTAATAACAGTTAATCTTAAGGTTTTCAGTTGAATTGCTCAGGTTAAATTTTATATGATTGCTTTACCAATTTGTGAATCTCACTATTAGGTTTGACCTTAATCCAGAAGATTTATGTCATCCTATCTCCAAGGTTGCAATCAACTCTTTCCAATTATGGTAAATCTATTCATAAATAGGATTTCTCAATCTCTATGTATGAAATCAGATTATGATCTAATGTTCTGGATCTATTAGAACATAAATTAAACATGTAATTGAATTACAATATATCAATCAAACCAATTGCATTAATAAAATAATCAAAACATGTTAAAGTATAAACTTAATGTTCATCTAACCTAAACACTAACAAGATATTTAGTTACACATGATACAAAACAAAATCAAACATAAACTAAAAAAAAATGAAAAAAAGGGTTTATAATTCTAAATCTTCTTTTCAATTATATCGAATGTTCTTGCAAGGTATAGGTTTGATCTTATATTCTGATAGATCTTTCAATGATTTCTTCGTGTTTTCCACTTATTTGGACCAAAATCGCCCTTTGAGAACGATCACCATGTCTGGAATTGTCTCCTAATGTCTCCTCTTCTTGTTTGCCTCTAAAAACGTCTTGTTATAGTAAATTCTAGGGTTTTGGCCAATGTATGGGCTAATGAATGGTTGTGCATCAAACCATGCATAACCAAAATCTCTAGAATTTGTAAATCTGCACAGTCATTCATCTCTTTTGTGTTTTGAATCTTTGTTTTATATCACGTTTTCTTCAAAATTCTTGTCCTTTAAGTCCATGAAGGCAATTGTACTCTGTTAACACAATTGGAGCGAATTAAGTATCAAATATATGATAAAAGTATAAAATATTAAGCAAATATGCATCAAATATGGGGTATAATTATAATCAATTATGCATCTATCAAACATCTCCACACTTAAGCTTTTACTTGTCCTCAAGCAAACTATAATCAAAATTATCAATCCTACACATCAATCCCTCATCAATTTCAATCTGTCCATTCATACTATACATCGTCATATCCTGTTGAATCAAATTAACATAAAAGTAGAATCAAATTATCCCAAAATTAACTTTTCTAAGCAATATCAAAAGTAATGGCATCATAATCTCATTGAAGTCAAAAGAATTAATCTTTACACCCACTAAGATGTCACTTAATGCACTCAAATATTTAGGGATTAAAACTCAATCAATGCATAATAGAACTCTTACCATAGGCTTCCAATAAAATCACATCTCTACCACTTATGTATAAATTATAAATAAAAATCAAAACGTCTTATAAGTTTGTAAGGGGGTTTAAGTAAGGTATGATTGGGATAATAAAAATGGTTGAATTGAAAGAAATTTACTAAAGAAAAAGTAAAAGAAATTTGTGTACAAATATACAGGTCTTTTTATTATAAACCCAATGGTACCCTATATTTTTCTTATTTACTTTTTATGCTTTTTTATTCAATCAAACAAATTTGAGCATTCAATATGTAGCACACTTAACGAAATAATGGACCTTTCAAAAAATTCAAGTTTCAAACAATAAATCATGTAAATAATCTTCAAGGTTCAAATTAATGAAAAAGTTTTCAAAGAAAAATAGGGTAAAGGTTAATATGTGGGTTTAATCAATGAAAAGGCTAAGTCTCAACTTTTTTTTTGAAAATTAAAAAAATTGTATTAATAATAGCAAAAGCTACAAAAACCACATTACAATGGGATGCTTAATTTGTCTTAAAGGATATTCCTAAAGGATAAAATTATGAGTATGGTAATAATCAAAGAAATAAGATAACACAAATTGTTGAATCTAAGTACCTTTATCATATAAATTCTTCTAATTTAACAAATATGGTCTCAATATGAACAATAAAAGCAAGTTCTAAAATTGTTCTACCATACATGATAATACACATGAAAGAATAACAAGAGCTTAAAAAGTTCGAAATTTTTGCTCTTAGGTTCCAAAGCTCATGAAAAAGATGGGTATTATATGTGTAAAATAATATGCAATATCATTCAACTTGAGTATTTCAATAATTACTAAAAATATGACTTATAAAAGCAATTTTATTCTAAGTCTCATCCTTTTGCATACCAATTCAATTAACATTCAATAATGAAACACAATATTTATAGACAGATTTCAACCAAAGATATTAATTTATAAAATTTAATAATCAAGATTATAATAAGATTAAAGAATTCGTTAAAGATTCTTTAATCTCTTCCCCACACTTAAATTTGTACATTGTCCCCAATGTACACAATATATATAATGAGGGAAAAGTTTAATGGTACTTTCCTAAATATGGCGATTTTGTGATTTTGATCCTTCCAATATGAGACTAACATCCTTAAAAAATATAAAGAGAAAGTGATAAAAAGATAAAAGAAAATAAAAATAACAAGAATGAAAATAACTAAGAAACATGAAAAGAAAATAACATAAAATAAAATCTATCTTAATTCATGGATTGCATCCCATACAGCCTTTTTTTAACTTCGATAGCTCGACGTACCCTACTTACTTACCCTCATTTTGGGTCTACGATCAGTGGCTTGCTTCCACTCTTTTATCCACAAAGTAATTTCTTAGCCTGTAAGCAAGCCACTTGTTGCAAGATAATCATCAGGTCATAATTTATAAAGTTAATCAATCCAATCACATGCATTAATGCCCTTTTTTATGACAATCTATTAATAAAATAAGGGATACAAAATCTCCCTGAATCATTGACTAACTCGAACAGTTTGTCTTCGAGGAACTGAGAACCCTCCATACTTAAGTTAATACCAACACCTTATCATTAGTTTCCTAACACCTCATTATTAGTTCCTTACCTGGTTTCTCTGCCAGTTCTTCCTTAACCACCTCTATTCACTCTTCTTTTTCTTCTTCTTAAACAAAGGTTTCTGGCTCATCTTCTTCAATTACCGCCTGCCACTTCTCTACTTCCTCTTCTTGGATGGAGAATTCATCGAGAGTTCTTCTTGGAATGTCACTCCATTTATGTAGCCAACCCTTGTCTTTTCTTCACTCTCGAATTTGCGTTGTTCAACTTTCATTTTAACCAGTTGTTCCATTATTTTGTCTGTAATAATCTCTTCCTCTTCTACTAGAAGCTCTTTTTTGCTACTAAGGGTGATTTCCACTTCACATTCAATAGGGTTTGCTTTAGTGGTATTGGGCAAACTCCCTTGCATCTCATCAGATATTATCTCCGCCACCTAGTCGATCTGATTCACCAAATTTCGTATACAAGCCTTTGTTTCCTGATGCTTTACGATTGATTCTTGAATGAAATTAGTCATCATATCTTTCAAAGTTGGCTCGTTAACTGGAGGTGCTTGGTGTTGTAAATATTCAGTTTGAGCATAATCTTTAGTATGCCTAAGCTTCTTTCCATAAGTCATAATTGATCTATTTATACTCAAAAATAAAGAATTATTATAAACAAAAACTAACCATTACAATAGCTGGTAACGTTAGCATTGGCCTACCATTTTGCATATTAGTTAACCAAGAGTTTCACAAACTCTTGGTACAATGAGTTAATGGGATAGTGGATGATCAAACAACTCAAAATACTGAACTCAACTCTATTGATGCTATTTCTAAAGACCAAACTACCTTACCAGTTGAAGATGAGGCACAACTTAATAACCACGACTTGATTGGAATTATTCCTATAAAGGAGAAAGGAAAAGCTAGTTTAAAGCTTCCTAACAATGAGATTGAAATGGAGGCACCTCACTAAAGTCTCTTTGATGTGAGGCAAGAGTTTAATGATCAATTCACTTATGCTTCGAATAGAAGAGCAAGGAGGAAAAGGAGGAAACCCAGAGGGGGTTGGTAGTCTCACCTTTCTTGTATTTATGATTTTTTTGGAGTATTACTTTATTGAACCTCTTAACTTTTATTGGAAAGAAATTTAATTTTTCTTGAACTACTTGAAACAAGAATTAAAGCTTAAAATCTCCACAATGTCATGAAAATATTGGGAAGAGACTAGAAATATGGTTCCAATCATGATCATCACTATAATGGTAGAATCTTATTTGCTTACAATGTTCAAAAAGTACAGGTCACTGTGCTAAACTCTTTAGATCTACACATCCATCTTAGCTGCAAGCTTATTGAATCAAGGATTGAGATTGAAATTACAATAATTTATGATATTAATTTCAAATTTCAAAGAGTTAAGCTCTGGGAGGATCTGTACTTCATCCAAATCGACATAAATAAGCCCCAGTTGATTGCAACTATGTTCCTAATCCCTTAGAGGCTCAGGAAGATGGGATTAATGTTTCAAACCTTGGCAAAGAGCTAGAGAATGTTGTTACCATGCTAGAGGTGATTGATCCCAAATCTGTAAGGAGCTTCTTCACTTGGAGCAATAGACAACAGGGTAATTGTCTCGTTAGGAAAAATCTGGACAAAATTCTTGTTAATCATTTTTGGTTAAGTCAATTCCCTAATTCATATGCCCATTTTAGAAACCCCTTATGCTTTGATCATTCTAGCATGGAATTTTTAATTTTCGTCTCTTCAACCCCCTTTAAAACCCAATTCAAATTCTTTAACTTTCTTATCAACAAAGTTGGGTTTATGGAAATAGTGCATAAATTCTAGAGTAGTAAAATCCTATATTACAAAGCTTACCAACTTAAGAGAAAACTTCAGATTCTCAAGAATAATCTTAAGACTTTTCAGAAAATTGATCAATCCACTACCTCTGTCAAGCTTTATGAAGCTAAGATGGAGTTGAGGAGAGCTCACGAGGCTTACTATCATCATCCTGACAACATTTTCTTTATAATTGCTGAGGCTAGCAAATTGGAGCATTACAACTAGGCCCTTCAAGATCATCATTCTTTGCTTATGCAGAAATATAGAATAGCCTGGCTAAAAGAGGATGAGTTCAATATCAAATACTTCTGAAATTCTATAATAATAAGGAGAAATGCTAACAAGATCACCTATCTACTAGATTTTATAACCATATGGTCACTAATAGATCTACTTTAAAGAACATAATCTTCAGTCACTTTAAAAGCTTACTTAAAGCTCCAAGTACTTCTTGAATATCCAACATAAAAAAGCTTGTGGAGCTAATTGGTCCTCCTATATCCTTATCTTAGGATACCTTGTTAAAGCTCCAACAACCAATTTCACCTCGGGAGATCAAATCAGTACTTTTCAGTCTCAATCTTATGAAAGCTTCAGGACCAGATGGGTTTAATGCCCAGTTCTTCAACAAAACCTAGCATATTATAGGTAATCTTCTTGTAGAAATTGTATTAGAATTTCTGAATTCAGGAAAAATCTGGAGGGAAATTAATGCTACTTACATATGCCTGATCCCTAAACTTCTCAATGATTTTTGCGCAATATCATATTGTAACACTGTCTATAATGTGATCTCAAAGCTTTTTGCCAATAGACTTAAAGGGACCTTGAACTAGATTATTCATAACTCTCGAGGAGCCTTTATACTTGGCAGACCAATTTCAGATAACATTATCTTAGTACAAGATCTAATAAGGGACTACAATTCTGGCAAATCCATTAAACGTTGGGATATTAAAATAGACTTCTATAAAGCTTTTGACAGGCTTTAGTGGAAATTCATCCTAATATGCATGGAATGTCTTGGTTTAACAAGTTTCTTTATTAATTGGATTTACTCCTGCAACTCTACCCCATCATATACCATTTTCATCAATGGTGTTCTTACTAAGCAATTCAAAGGTTCTAATGATATAAGGCAAGGAGATCCTAACTCTCCTAGCTTTTTGTCATTTCCATGGAAATTCTCAATAGGATCATTTGCTTCAACACTTCTAGGGAGAATGAGTTCATGATTCATCATAAATGCAATGAGTTGTCTCTTACTCACTTGCGTTTTGTAGAAGATCTATTACTTTCTATAGAGCACATTCGAATTCCATTTCTACCTTGCATCAATCTCTTATGATTTTGTAGGTTTTTTGGCTTAAGCATCAACCTGTTTAAGAGTAGAATTGTTTCTCCTCAGACATCTCTAACACTGAAAGCCTTCAATAAATTTTTGGTCTGAATGTGCATAACATGCCTTTTAATTACTTGGGGGTTCCTATATATGCTAAAAATCTAAAATATTAGGAATGCTTGAGGATCCTAGAGAAATACAAGAAAATGATCAACTTCTAGCATAATAGAGCTCTTTTATAGACTGAGAGAGTTCAACTGATAATTTTTGTTCTAAACAATCTTCACACACATTGGAGCTCTCATCTACTCTTACTAAGATGAATAATTAAGGAGATTGAAAATGTATCATAAACTTTCTTAGTTTAGGAAAGAGTGACAACTCAAATGGGATCAGCTTTGTTGGAGGAAACAGGAAGGGTGACTTGGTCTCACCTTAATCCAAACTTTCCAAGCAATATAAGTGGCTAAAAGGATTTGGAGGTGGTTCAAGGATAAAGAATCACTTTGGATCAAATGGATAAATGTGTTATCTCAAGGATTTCAGCTTATGGCAAATTACACAAAGGAAAGAGCACTCTTAGCCTTTCATTCAAATTCTTATAAAAGGGAAATTCTTTTACCCTTTCATCAGAATTTAGGTGGGGAATGGGGAAGATTCATGATTCTGGTTTGATAATTGGACTTCTCTAAGTCCCATATGACTTAGAGTTGATATTTCTTCACTTTCTACTAAAATCTCTTCTCGGGCTCAAGTTAGGAGTGTCATTGAGTACAATTGTTGGCATTTTCTAGGAAAGAGGGCTGAAAGACTCTTGAGTTATTTGCCTAACTATTTGCCAAATCTCTTAGCTACTGATAAACATATATGATCCTTAAGCTATAGTGGAGACTTCTCTAATTCTTCATTCATCAAAGCACCTAAGCCTTCCATCCCACTTTTTCCTTGGTTCAACATTGTTTGGAAAGTATCCTTAAAGCCAAAACCCTCTTTCATGACTCGGCTTGCAACTAGGAGAAGATTAAAAGTTAAAGACAATATTGTTGGTTCCACTGACATTCTATGTGAATTATGTTGTATTGAGAAAGAAAATATTGATCACCTTTATTTAAAATGCAGATACACTACGTCCATCTAGGCTAGCATTCAACATACATTAAATATATATTGCCATGAGACAGATCGAAACAATATATTGGAATGGGATGAAAGCAAGCTCTACTTTCTTAGGGAAAGATCGAGTTTGTCTAATTATTAGCCTTGATTATGCAGTTTATGTAATTTGGAGGGAAAAGAACCAAAGATTATTCAAAAAGACTAAAAATGACAAGCATATTCTAATCCACAAGCTACATTGTTCGATACGAGAAACTCTGGTAGCTCATCAAGTTGTTGATCACTTGAACATCCATCTCAGAAGGCAATGTAACCTTTAACTATCTAGTTTATTCCTTATGATAACAGGAAGGATATTGTAACTACTTTTGCTTGACACAACCTTATAATGTCCCCTTTTGATGCCTTTTATGGCTTTTAATGAATTCTTTACATTTAACTTTCAAAAAAAATATTAATAATAATAGCCTTTTGACATATAGGGAATGTGCCTGTTCATTATCAAAGCATGATTAACAAACTGCTCCATTTCTCCTTACTCATCTTCCCTTCCGTCAATTATATGAAGATAAAACCAAATATCTCTATAAATTGGAATATATTCTCAACCACAAATGAAATATATACACTTATTCATGTTACAACCAATTTTTAGCTCAAATAGCATTAAGAGTTTGATATGGTGATATGAAAGTAAGAATAACATTTATTTATTGATGTTAAAATATTAACGTAATTGTATAATAAAATGTTATCCATCATATTTTGTGTGTATATATATATATATGTAAATGAGTTTTCATCTAAATCTATATTTTTAGTTGTAAATTCATTAATATTTATTGTTTAATTCCATGACTAAAAAAGTATGCGTGAATTAAATTTTTGTTTTGTTTTAATGTAGACCTTAATTTTTAAATGAGGATGATATATTATTTTCATAACGAAATTTTTTAGGTATATTATAAGTATTATACTCGCATAGTTAATGATACTCAAGGATAAAAATCGTTATTTAATTGACAAAAATGAACTCAATTCAACAATACATTTATTAAAGAATTTTTATAATGTCAAGTGAGCTATCCTATTGGAATAAAACATACCATGTTATCGCGTTGAGATGACACTTAGTGTATCTAATCATTGCTATTATTTATTGAAATATTTTAGTTGTTTTTGCAAGTTGCCTAGTTTACATAATTCCAATCAAAACATGAAATGCAAAAGCGATAGGAAGTTGGTGCTTTAAATTCAATTTTAATATCGGGTGCGATACTTTTATATATTTCAATCGAAAAGAAGAATTGCATTGTTACAATCTAATTGTCCCAAATTGGTAATAAAAGAGGCTAATGTGGGATTTATAGGCTTATGAGCTCTCCCACCCTTCAAGCTAGCTTTTGGGGTTGACTCTCTCATAAAACCTGCAACAATTGGTATTAGAGCTAACACCACTCCTTCAAGTTCTCGTGCCACGCTTATGGGTGGTGACACCGGCATTGCAATGCTCGCTCGGGGCTAGAAAAGGTCTAGCATACAGCCAGCCCTTGGGTGAATGGGTGGTGATGCTGGTATAGCAGTGTTCGCCCAGGGCTAGAAAAGATCTAATGCATAGCTAGCCCGACGGTGCTTGGGTTGCGAAGCATGGTGGAATGTTACTATCTAATTGTCTCAGATCGGTAATAAAAGAGGCTGATGTGGGGTTTATAGGCTTATGAGCTCTCCCACCCTTCAAGCTAGCTTTTCGGGTTGGCTCTCTCATAAGACCTGTAACATGCATGGAGGCATTTTCTTGTAGATGTGAGTATCAAATTTGGTGGTTGTGACTTACGGGCATAGAAGAAGAGTAACCATCCTTTCGAAAGCGAAGGATAAAATGGTGCATGTTTACATTCAATGCAAACCATTCAATTGTATCTGCGGGCTATTCTTTTTTTCTTTTTAGCTTGTGAATATGATTTTCAAATTTTTTTCAACGAACTATGTTGCACCACTAGATATGATTTTCAAATTTTTTTCAACGAACTATGTTGCACCACTAGTTTCAAGTTTATTTATTTTTGTATTCTAAAATTAAATCTCAACTTTATGTTACTTTGTCTTTCTATTTCTTTACATTCCTCACTTCTAACATCCATAATATATCTTGGGGTTACACAGAAAATAATTTTTTTAATTGTCTTAATTTTAATTTTAATAATTCAAAATTGACCTTTATCACTCAAATGATTCAAATAAAATGGTCAAATTTATTTTATTCATACAGTAAAATTAAAAATATCAACTTTATGATCTTTCACCATTTATTTTTTACCTTCCTCAAATTTAACATTCAAAATATTTTGGGGTCAATGGAAAATAATTTTATTTAATTTTTTTATTCTAAGAATTCAAATTTATTTTTATAATTCAAAGGTTTTTAAATTAAATTTAAATTACCATTTTATTTCATAAAACCACAAATTAAAATTTAAAATTAATTTTATAATAATTGTTAAGTTAGAGTTTCATTTCATAAGTTTAAACTAGATAAGCTCAATATATGTTGAACATTAAGATTTCATATGTATAAAGAGATTGTATAATAAAAGTAGTCAATTACATGTTAATTAAACAAATGAGTAAGTTTGATTTTTTCTGACTTACTTATTTATGCTTATACCCTCAGTTCTTTCCTTTTTTTTGTAATTAAACCTCCTTTTTTGGTTTTGGTGTAGATCTTTGTGCGTGACTTTGAGAGGCCTTGCCTCAATGGAAGGCCATAGCCTCGTATTGCCTTAATGAGAATAGGGAGATAGCTTCTACACAGGTTTTGTCACTGGAAGAATTTCTATAGCTCTCTCGTGAAGTAATGGGAGTTAAGAAACGAGAATCTTAAGTTCAACCTCTTGCAAATGATGAGAATACTTCTCCTTTAGTTTAACCTCTTACAAATGACAAGAATACATCTCCTTCAAATGTAACTAAGTCAACCAGGGCTTGGAGGAATAAATTGGATATTCAACACCATAAGAGAAAGTTAGAACACTATTAGAATTTAAGCAAAATGGTGTGCTAACCCCTCCTATTGAGTTGCTAAGCTGGAGCTATTGCTTGGTCTTCAGTCTTAGTTGGGTTCTTTTTAAATCGAAGACTTGCCTTCCCTATGGTTCAAGCTTGGGCAATTGCACGATGAAGTAAAAGCGGACTTGAAAAATCAACGCTGATGGAAGATGGATCCTTTCTCTTCAGGTTCAATGGAGATTCTTTCTTTGAGATATTAGATAAAGGTCCCAGGCATGTAAGTGGTTAACCCATGTTTATACAAAAATGGAAACCAGGGATAGGTTGTGATAGAGGTAACATTGAATCATTCCCAATCTAGAGGAATTTCCATAACATGCCTTTGGAATTTTGGACAATAGAAGGCTTGAGTTCCTTATCTAGCTCACTTGGAAAACCAATAAGCATGGACTCTCAAATACAAAACATGGAGAGAATATGCTATACAAAAATTTATGTTGAAGTTAGAAGAAATGAAGTGGTTCCTAAAAGTAGTCCATTACTGAGGCTGTGAGAGGATATGGAAATGGTGAGTTTTAAGATTCCTATAACTTACCCATGGAAGCCTAACAATAAATTAAGGAAATGGAGACCTATATGGAGAGTCTTTAAGACTAGTGAGCAAGATGAACTTATGGGATTAGGAAATCCTAAATTTACTCAATAGAGGGACATAGGAGGCAATATGGAGATAGAGTTGGAAGCATTTGCAATTTTTGATGAAATTAGGGATCCTCTAATTAAGAAGCCTCAGGTGGAGCATGAAATAGAAATGGAAAAGCATCCAGAACCTATTGGGGGTCCTCTAATTAAGGAATAAGAAAAAGAAATTATGACCAGCACAAGAAGAAAATATACAAGGAAAAAAGGGAAGAAAAAATTTAAAAAGGACCTTACCCTTGATGACAATATTGGTGCAGGGGAGTTCAATTGTAGTCTCATATCACATGAAGGTGAAGGGGGTATGAGGAGTAATTTGGGAACCTATAGAGAGTTAGCTGAACTTGTCTAAAGAGTGAATTTGGTGGATCTTAGCTTTACAAGGAGATTATTCACTTAGTCTAACAAGCAACAAGGTGATTTGATTATAAAGAAAAAGTTATACAGTTCTTTGATCAATCATACTTAGTTGAACCAAATTACATAATCATATGCTCACTTTGGTGAAAATGCTTGCTCTGATCACTCCTTTATTCTCATTTTGAATATTTTTACTATTGCAAAGGTGGGTTCTCATTTCAGGTTCTTCAATGGTCTAGCTTATAGTGAAAGTTTCACTATAACTATCCTAAATTGTTGGAATGAACCTATTATAGATTTAAGGAATTCCAATTAATGCAGAAGCTTAAATTGGTTAAGCTTGCTCAGAAGAAATTTGCCAAAGATCAAAACTCTAATTTCACTGTTTCTAAAATCAGATTGAAGGAGGCTCAAAAGGATTGCTATAATTTTCCTTACATTAATGCTTAGAGAGTAATTGGAAATCATATGTTTAAGGAACATCTTGAAGCTCTTAGATTGTACAATTCTATTCTAAAGTAGAAAACTAGAGTGAACTGGTTAGGAGAGGGAGATGCCAATACAAAATACTTCCACTCTACCCTACTAGCAAGAAGAAATAGGAATAAGATCACTTAACTTTAGGATGATAGAGGAGTTTCTTATTCTGAGCTAAAGGATCTCCATGAAATTGTCAAGAACTTCTTTATCAACTTGATGGGATCTGAAATGTTAGTTTCTGATTTCAACTTAAAGAGATTCTTTGAAAATTTTATTAGACAGGAGATGAAGGAATTTCTAGTGGCTCCTTTTACTCATTAAGAAGTTAAGGAAGCACTCTTCAGTATGAATCCCTCCAAATACCTAGATCCTTATGGGTTTTCAGCCTTTTTCTTTCAATATTCCTAGAACATCATAAGTACCTTATTTTCTGAGGTTATTCTGGAATTTTTTAATTCCTCTATTAAACTGAAAGAATTAAACTTTACATACATTTGCATCATTCCGAAGAAGCGAAACCCCTCCTCTATGGTGGATTTTAGACCTATTTTATGTTGCAATACCATCTATAAGGTTATAGCCAAACTTGTAGCCAAAAGATTGAAGGAAGCTTTAATTGACGTTATCAATCCTGCTTAGGGTGCTTTTATTACTAGGAGGTCCATTGGAGATAATATGCTTTTAATTAAGGAGTTATTGAAAGAATTCAACTATGGGAAAAAATTAGAAGTTTTCTCTTCAAAATTGATTTTTTAAAAAGCATTTGATACTATCAAATGGAGTTTCATTCAAGCCTACTTAGATGCTCTTGACTTTCCTTTTTAGTTTGTCAAATGGATAATGGATTGCATCACTCCCCCTTGTTTATTATCCTTGTTAATAGAATTCCCACACCTTCCTTTAGGAATACTAAGGGAATAACGCAAGGGGATCCTTTTTCCCCTTACCTATTCACCTTTGAAATGGAAGTTCTCTCCAAGATGCTGAGCAAGCTAACTAAATGTAATGGCAAATTCATATTCCACCACAGATTTAGGGACCTCAAAATCACTCATTTAACATTTGTTGATGATCTTATGCTATTGAGTGGGGCTAATACTCATTTTACTTAGATTTTATTGAATATTCTCAATCTGTTTAGAGAGTGGTCTAATTTGAAAGTGAACACAAGCAAGAGTAATCTGTATGTCTCAGTTGATGTCAAAAATCAAGAGGAATTGAGTAGAAACTCAAGTTATAACATTCATTCTATACCCTTTAAATACCTTGGCAACCTCATCACCTCTTCCAAGCCTAGATTCTCTAATTGCATGCCTCTCATTGAAGCTTATAAGCTAGAATTAATGCTTGACAAAACAAGTTCTTATCTTTTGCAGCAAGGCTAGTTCTTATTAATTAAGTACTCAGTAACTTACATGTTCACTAGACTTCTCATTTTTAACTACCTAAGAGAGTTATCAAGGAGATTAACGGAATCATAAAGGCCTTCCTTTGGTCAGGTAAAGTTAAAAATCCTAAAGTTGCAAAAGTGAAATGGGATGAAATAGCTACCCCCAAAGAAAAAGGAGGATTAGGGATAATTCCAATACCCTTATGCAAAAAGTTATGATGAGTAAAAGGATATGGAAATTGTTTGTTGACAAGGGAGATTTTTGGATGAAACGGATAGATGAATTATATCTAAAAAATCACAATTTCTGGCAAATGGAAGCAAACATAGGCCTTTCTTGGAATTGCAAACATCTACTAAGCTTTAGGAGTTAGTTATACCCTTGGATAAAATGTGAATTAGGAATGAGAACAACATTCGGTTCTAGTTTGATAACTGGATAGATTTCAGTCTCTTTATTTTGAGAAGGGAGATTATGCATCTAACAAGTACAATAAATATTAATTCCAAAATCTCCTCTCATTCATCATAGAGAAAGGTCTTCTTACTTTAGAGGTTCTTCCTTTATAGTTACATATTTACCTTAGCTTCAACACTTATAAATAGAGGACAACATTGCATATATTCTAAACTCCAAGGTGATATTCACAAACAAATCTTGTTATACAAGTTTCAGAGCAAGTTTGAGAGAAGTTGCTTGGTATGAATTACTTTGGAAGCACTCACTAAACACCAAGGGTTCTATAATTACTTAGCTTGTGATTAAAAATAGAATTAGAATAAAAAAATAGGTGGCTTGGAGATTATGATCCAACATATGTCTTATACGAGGATTTTTTTTAGGGAGCATCTGTTTTTCCAATGCAGGTATTCTAAAGCAGTTTGGTGTCGAGTCATGCACAAGCTAGGGGAGCTTAGACAAAGTTATAATTGGAGTGGGGCATTGACCTGGATCATATTGAAAGCATAACAGCTGAAGCAGAATGTAGTGATCCTCAAAATTGCTTACCACCACCATCTACTCCATATGGAAATAAAGGAACAACATACTTTACAAGGGAATAGACACTGAGAAGCACTATCTTGTTAATACTAACCTCAATTGGATGAGAGAGATCATGACAACAAAATAACTAACAACATGCTTTCTCTTGACATGAATGATAG
This sequence comes from Erythroxylum platyclados, assembly GCA_027563515.1. Classification (NCBI taxonomy): domain Eukaryota; kingdom Viridiplantae; phylum Streptophyta; class Magnoliopsida; order Malpighiales; family Erythroxylaceae; genus Erythroxylum; species Erythroxylum platyclados. Next base: position 8,639 of record JAOQMM010172509.1, on the reverse strand, counting down.
ATAGAACCTTTAGAATGAGTTGCTTGTAACTTCCTTTTTGTTTGATTAAGTGTTGAATCTACATTACTAATGGGTTTCCTTGTAATTTTGTAATAGCTTTGCTAGAGTTAATAAAGAATTCTCTTTCAATTCTAAAAAAATGACAATGAAATATTTATGTATGTCATTAACAATTTATTTTAAATATTATGATAAAAATTTTATATTAATTAAAGAAAAGAAGATTCATTTAAATTTATTGAAATTCATTAAGAATTTAAAACAAAACTTTCACTTATGTAAGAGAAATTAATTGTCAGTCTTTTTCTTTTCTTACTTTAAAATAATAAAAATATTATTTTAACTACACATCATAATGTTTAGATAATTTTTAAGTTATCTAAAGGAATTTAAAAAATAAAATAAAATTTAAAATGCTATTATACGGAATAATTATTTATATCTTAGACCAATAAGAAGTGTTTAACCTTTTTATGAAATTTTTCTTTGAATTTGAATTAATAATAGCTTAAATTGAGAATGAAAAAAATATTATTCAAATTTATTTAAATTAATTGTAAGAAAAGAGGTTATTGATCCCTAGATGATATATAAGAGTAAAGATAGATATTAGATATTTACATTTTGTCTTATTTGTAAGTTGTTGATGCTAAGTTTTAATCTAATTAAAAACCCTCAAAATACTGCAAATGCACATGTCGTGAATTGTAGTATGTGAGGTGTCAATCCCACGAGGAGTTGTGAACTAATCTAATCTAAAGTTATCTAAGGCTTAAGGAATTAATAAAATAAAAATAAAAATAGAACAGAAAAGTAAACAACAAGAATATGATTGGCGGAAAATTAATTCTTAAATTAACACGAAAAAGAAATCAACTTGAGCAACACCAAATTGACAATGGTACAAGAGAATTTACCAAATTATGAGGGATGGGATTTTTCCTATCATTAACGCTAGCCTAACCATTTATGTGTTATTGTGGTGTCGGTTTTAGATTGTCAAAGGGAGGATATTTTTCTCTCAAGTTATAATCATAAACCCTAATTAAGTTTAGTAACGAACATGTAATCTCTCAATTACAAACAACCCTAACCCTAATTAGTTTTTAAGCTTTCTAATAAACAATTGGGTCTCACATGGGATCTCTCTCCGTACAATTACCGATTTGATTAATTGCGTGACCTATTAGATTATTTAACTCTCATTAAATAACCTAATCATTTCATATTTGGTTCACTCTCTCGATTTCTTACCAAAACGTGAAGCTACAGCAATCAATCACAACACCCAATTGCAATAACACAAAAATGATATTAACATCAAATAAAGTCAAAATCCTTAAAGAAAATTAGAACATCATCATTGAATCCAAATCCATAAACATATTCATATCCATCTTACACATTCAATAAAGAAAGAACAAGATGAATGAAATTGTCACTTGGAAAGGTTGGAAAGGGATCGGGATGACTTAGGAACGTAGCAGCATCAGAAGCCCTCTCCTCTTCTTCTTCTCTCCTCTTGAAGCTTTTCCCAAAGTGGTATAATGGAGAGCTCCCTTTTAGGGTTCCTTTCTTTTCCTTTTATACTCTTTTCTACGCTAAGCAACCCTAGGGTTTTTTGGGGTCCGAAAAGTCCGAAAAGTCCCTCGAAAAAGTGAATTTGGAAGGCCGTCCGCATCTGTTTTCATGCAGGCCATGATCGTGGCCTATAGTGCCACAATCGTGGCACTTGATTTCACCTTCTATCACGATTGTGGCAGACTGGCCATAATCGTGGCAGCTCCATCTTGCTTCTGTCACAATTGTGGCCATGGGTCATGATTGTGGCCGTGGGTTTTGCCTTGGGCTTCCTCTGATTCTCCTCCGTTCTTCGATATTTGCCCTGAAACACTAGCAAACACATCAAGGCACCTCAAACACATAAAATTGAAGCTCAATCGCGTGCTCTAACCTAGAAAACAAACAAAACATAAATATTTAACTAAATAACAAAATCCTGACCTAAACATGCACTAAACCTTCAATTTAATAACTAAACACATACTAAACTACCAACTAAAACATTATGCAATCTACCACTATCATAAGCTAATGAATGATTAGTGTATTATGAATGATTATAATAAATTTATGTCTGATAATTGAAAAAAATCATAATAAGAATTAAAAGAGAGTAGCAAAAATAAGATAAAACTAATTTATAGTGGTTCAATCAAATAACTCTTGGAGTACGTCTACTCTAAAAGATCAACTTAGAAACTCACTATCTTTTTCCTTCAATAAGTGACAAGCAACCCTCTATACAATATCTTCTTTGCCATAAGGTGAAGAAGAACCCTTACGACCATCTTAATTTATCACAAGTGAAGAATTACTCTTTACAAATCTTGTTCAAGGCTAAGGGGACCCCTCAAGAATTGTATCTTAAGAAATTTCCTCAAGTGCAACAATTATATAACTAAGAATTATTTTTCTTATTCATACTAAAGGCTCAATATGTGCTATGTAATATACATATGCACTTTCTAACTTCTCAAGGCTTTTGAAAAATCTTTAGAATACTTAAGCTTTTTTCCATATTCATAGTTGATCTATTTACACTAAAAAATAAAAAAAAACAATGATTATAAATAAAAACTAACCATTACAACAACTAGTAACGTTAGCATTGGTCAACCATTCTGCAAATTGGTCAAAGAATATGTTCACAAACTCTTGGTATATGATATTAAAAGAAAATAGTTGACTAGTGGTCAACCACGCTACATCACTGTCACACTAATTGACCAGTCTATCGAAATCCCTAGCATTACTCACTCAAATCGCTACATTGGTTGATTAAAATAATTTTTAGAAATTTCTAAGTTTTCAAAGATCGAATAGAATCCTTTGATAAAAACTTGATCTAAAACTATTTTGAAAGTTTCTTAAAAGTATTTTAATGGATCAAGAGAGTTTTCTTTAGAACCTTCCTAATTTTTCTTTTGGTTTTGATAAAGTATGTAGAATATTCCATAAGTGCAAATAATTATATAATGATTGAGCCCCTAATTAACTAAAATGACTAAGATAAGGTTACAAGAAGAATTACAATGATTTCTTTAAATCTTGATGTGCTTGATTCCTTCATACTCTTGATTCTTCACTTGAATTGCATTTGCACTCCACTTTGCTTACTTTCTTCATCATTTGAATTTTTTAATTTGTTTAATTCGTGGTTTAATTGGCTCATTTGCTCACTTTACGACTCTGTTTAACTTGATCTTTTACATATTAATTCACTAATATTACCATAGATAAAATTATTAGTATTACTATATTTTATTATCTTCAAAATCATAGGTTAGAAACTCACTTATTCTAACACTCTCTCTTTCTTATGATAATAAAATATTTGGTTATATTGGAGAAAATAAATAATATTTAGTAAGCTCCCCTATGTTATAGAAATACCCCCCCCCAAAATTTATGTATCTTGATTGTTTAAGTTTTCAAATCACTATTTTCTCTCCCTTTTTGTCAATGTTATAAATGGTATATATAAAAGTCTTTAAGCATTAAAAGAGAAAAAAAAAACTCTAGCACATGGATAAAGAGTACATGTAAAGTGCTTATCAAGTAAATGAGAAATTTTTATAGAAGATCATGTACCAATATAAAGATCATCATATCTTTCTTCAACTAGTTACATACAATAATGCTTTCTCTCCCTAAATTTATATGCCAAGTCAATATATTCAAATGTAAGCCGTTACCTCTTTTCATATGTCAGTAATGGTTACCTTCTTTTCTTCCTCACCTGGTCTAATTGTTAATCTTTTAGTACTGATTTCCTTATTTGGCTCATGTAGGTGCTCTTGCTGATTTTTCTTTTAAAATCAATTATTAGAGATACCATTGTTGTTCATCATTTTATATCATAAAAATTAGTGGTACTCATTTGATGCCACTTCATATTGGCTTATATAAGATAAAAAAATCAATTCTTAGTACCCATACAAACTTGGTCCTTGGGGATTAGTTTTTAAATTTTTTTCAACCAATATGTTTTTTGCTTTATTTAACAAGCATTATTTCAAAGAGAAATTTCTATAAATATGTTTGTAATCACCAGAAAATATCATCTCACATGATGAGAATTGAAAGTGTTATTACCATATGAGAAAGACTTTTAAAAGTATGACTTATATGCATTTTTATGTCTAGCTGGCTGGTGTTGGTGATATAATGCTCTCTTTTGGAAATATGGGGGATTATGCATTCTCTTTATATAATAGTGGAGCCTAATAACATATGATATATTCTTTTCATGAAAATATGACATATGGTAATTTAAAAAAAATTCCATGCTTCTTTGTTTTGCATAAGGTCTAGATTAGATGACTTATAAAGAGACCTATAATGATTATGAGTTTGTTTCATTCCATTTTACTGATAAAGAGGCCTGTATGAATTAGAATATTTTGAGATGACCTCACATAAAAATAGTGGCGACTTTTGATTTGAATGTTATATCTTTTAGGTTTAGAATATGACCTATGCATGAATGTGTAATTTTCCTTTTGCTTGGGACTTAGAGGATGATAGATGAGTATGTACTTTTTGTAATCATTTAGAAGATACAACATGCTTACGTGAAAAATTAGACATGGGCTTATCATATAATTGCTTGGTCATCACAAAAATAATCTTGGCATTGGATGGTACACTTCTATAAGTGAAACCAATTCCATACCTATTATTAGAGTTGTTTTGATCTGCAAGCATACTATTCATTTTCTCACTTCCTAGGGTAAACTTAGATAATGATTTTTTAGTAGCATTAATATCCTTCTTCAATTCCTCATTCTCATTGGAAATATCATCCAATTTATCATTGGTAACAATCACATTCTTAGATTCTATCATGTCATAGCGCAATTGAAATTCCTAGGGAGTTATATGTATCATATTTCAATTTTTCATTCTAAATCATGGATGCATCTAAGAATTTTTGAGCCTCGCTATACTTGAAACTTACTTTCCCCCTTTTCATGTTCATGGCCTCTAAGCAGTCAACTAACTCATCATATGAAAGATCAACATTACAATCATAATATAATGGGCTATAAGAGTGGCTAACACACTTAAGAAAAATGCAATTATCCTCAAAACTATTGTCAGTTGTACTATATACACAATCTAGAGGGAGAGTAAAAAACGTCTATACAAAGGAATAGAGAAGGAAAATCAAATCCTAGGAGACTCAACTATTAATTAGATCAGAGAACTACTTATGGCACATGATACTTAGTTCAAAATTAACCAAAGAAAGAAGATAATCTAGAATTTATAGAGCTAGTGTTGTAATCATAGGTTGGGATCAAGGATCTAAATTCTGTATTTTGTTTTGGGAGTTAAATTTGATTTTTGTCATTGCATTTTTTCCAAGTTTAACCTGAGATAATAAAATTTTATTCATTTTCCCAAAAAATATTACAATCATCATAAGCATTTAAGAAGCTACCTTATTATTATTGGCCACAAAGTATATACTTGTCACCATATTATAGATTCCTCACTCTTGAACTAGTAATTTGATCTTAATGGCCTTAGGTACTTCGTCTTTTTCAATTGTTTTTCCCTCTTACTTAAGAACTTAAAAAAATTGTTTGTCATGAGGTTTATACCATCCTCATCACTCTCATATACAGAGGCCTCCTCAACATCAACTTTCTCAGCCTTGGACAGTTTAAACACCACATCTCTTCTTATTGGAGCAACTTCGTCTTCACGCAATTCATTCATTTATACTTCATAAGTGATGAGTGGTCCAACTAGCTCTTCTAATGAAAATGTGCCTCTCTAACCTTTGTTAAAGACATAAGTAATTTTCTCACTAATTTAAGATTAGTGTAAGTTTTGTCAAGATCTTTAAGAGTATTGATTATATAAATGAAACTAGAATATATATTAAAAATAGATGCTTTTTTCTTCTTATGACATAACTCATATTGATACACTAATAAACTCATCTTCTCTCTTTTACTTCAATAGTGCCTTTATATATGGATTTAATTGTCTGCCATATCTCATTAGTGGTTTCACAAATAAACACTTAATGTGTATGAAAAATGCACATATTTTCTTAGGTATTTTGCTTGATTTTCATATCAAATTGCCCTTATTTTACTTAATTTTTGATTTATTTTTAGTTAATTATGATAAATTGACCTTGGGACGAAATTGTTTAAAAATTAGAGGCCATTTCAAGCAAAAACCATAAGAAAATTATAATTCTTAAAGTAATGTAAGTTAGCCCATACCTGTGTTCCAGTCCATGTCTAAAATATGGATCACATGCAATAAGATACATAACCTAGAACTTGGCCTAAAAAAAGACTGTGTGGTGTAAAACGAGATATGTAGAGAAACATGGTTAAACTATAACTACGCTAGAGACTATGTCCTAACCACAAATGAGACAATAAGATCAGCGGTTTGGAAACATAACTATGCTAGAGACTATGAACTAATTTCAAGAGAAATAGTGAGATTCATGGTTTGGGGACACGATCATGCTAGAAAACTTGTCTCCCACTTAGAGTCATGCCTCAGATCATGTCTAAGGGCATGAAAATATATAGGAAATGTAACAACCTAATTTTTTTGAAGACATTTGGAAACTTCACACGTTAAGCACATCAACCAAATAGCTATGTTTAGATCAATACTTCCTTTGTAGTACTTTCGTCTTTATGATTCATTAACCCAAATTGGATATATTCTTTGGATCTGTAAAATCTCATAGACACTAAAACTGCACTCCCTCAAGCTACAAGCATCTACTCTTTGGTTGTTTTACCCATATCTCTATCAGTGCTAATACAACTTTGAATGCAATAAGCTTTATAAAATCCTATTAAAGGTTTCACCTAGATTATAGACCTTAATATTTTCTTTAAGTAATGTACACGATCTCTGACATGACCATATTAGTAAACTATAGATCTCACTATCTTCCTTAAAAGTAATACATGACTTCTGGCATGACCAAATCTCTAAATCATGTATCGTTTTTTTTTATTTTCTAATTTTCACATATTCTCATCAACAGTTGTGGCTGAAGCTGTCTATTTGATCCATCTAAGGCATAGTTTGAAACATGGATATATGCTGGACCGTGTTCCTTAAAGAATTATGATTTTTTCATGATTTTTCTTGAAATATCCTTCAATTCTTGAATAATATCATCCCAAGGTCCAATTTACATAATTATATGATAAGATATAGAAAATAAGTAAATTAAGGTAATTTAAAATTAAAATAGAGAAAAATGCTTGAGGAAATCCATAAGCAAGACAATTAAATCTCTTTTAACTTAAATATGTAGCAATGCTAAGAAACAATTAACAAATCAATCAGAGTAACTAATATTATCCATCACTTATGTAATTGCAAGGTTCATCAATTAATTAGGCATGACATACTTATATTAAATGATAAATCAATTCAATTTAACCCAACAATCCTTCAATCATCAACTTAATCTACAAAACTTAACCAAAAACATAAAGTAGACATATATGAGTAAGATGCTTAAATTTTCAAATATTATAATAACCAAATTAACAAAAAATAAAGCATAAAATTTTGAATTTACAGAGGAGCATTTAGTGGTTTGTTTGAAATGTCCCTTAAGCTTTTGACACGAAAGCAAACACCTTATCATAAACGCTCCTAGTTACTTAATTAGATCACTATTTCGAATGGCTAATAGCTCTACTCTTTAACTTCAACCTTTTCACTGAGGTTAAAGTCAACCGAATAAACTTATTTATCTTCACTTGTTTATATATTTTTATTTTTATTTTATTTATATTATTAAGGTGGAATACTAAAATTATAATTTGTCATTTTTATTTTAAAATTTTCTCGAAATTATTCCATATTAAGGTAACTGTAACCAAATTGATAGGCAAAATAAAGCCTATAAATAGATAATTCTCTCTCCACACTTAAATTGAACATTGTACTCAATGTACAAAATATAAAGAATGAAATAAAAAATTAAGGATAATAGATATCAAGGAGGAAATAAAAAAGGAAACAAAAACTTCTTTGACCATTGTTTGTAGTTCATTGTCTAAGGTAATTTTGATTGACATTTAAAATTTATTTATATCTTGCCAACGTAACTAAAGTAAACAAAAATAAAATACAAATGGGAAAAAAGTGAATATAAATTAAAATAAATACTTTAAAACAAATAGAAAAATACATCTAAAATAAAGATGTAGTCAAGTATCACAAAAGGAAGAACAACGTCCTTAAAATGTACAAAGCATAATGAAAAAAAAAGTAAATACGAGCTTAATTAGCAGTTGGCTTTTTTTCATCATTATTTTCCTCAAATGTCACCAAAGACTACGGAGGCGGCTGGATATATCCTATGTGATGGAATTAAGTTGATAAACACTGTTCTATCCTTTCCAACTGCCCGCGTAACCTGTGTAGAATATAGTTTTGGCTATACGTTTTGCTCTCTGTACAATGAAAAATCCTATTGATCCTTCCCCACATCTATAATTTTTTATTGTTACAACTTGTTTTAATTAAGTCAATGTTGAAGTAGTTATTAAGTGTATAGGTTAACT
>JAOQMM010172483.1:0-10127 GCA_027563515.1 Erythroxylum platyclados | reverse complement strand
TACCACTTCTCTTGTGCTGAGCCACTTTCTGAATTTTTCATAGGAGTAGGTATTGGATTTTCTGCTATGTTACTGGAATGGACAAGAAGTCTTTGGCCAATGGTGACCCTGATAAGGTACATAAGGATGAACAATCTTCTTTGATTGTTGAGCATGTGAGGAAATATAGTTCGATCCTTGTCAAAGCTCTGCACGTTTCTTCTCCTCTTGCAGTTAAAGTAGTGGCCTTGGAATGGATCCAAAGATTTTGTGAAAATCTTATTACCCTTTATCCAAATTTTGACATAACTACTGATGTGTTTGGAGCATGTGGATACATTAATAGTGTTAGCATTCTTGTTTTTTCTCTTTTTGATGCTGCATCTGATACGGAACCAGAAGTGAGGTCACATGTTGCCCTAGTCTTGGAGTTGCTTTTGCAAGCAAGACTAGTTAATCCCATGCACTTTAATGCTATGGCAGAACTGGTATTGGAAAAACTTGGTGACCCAGATGTTGATATTAAAAATGCTTTTGTTAGACAGCTCTCCTATATGTTGCCGCTGACAATTTACATTTGCGGTTTATGTGACCAAGAAATATTTGTGACACGTAGGCCAAATGCCCTTGTATCCAGTAACAGATCCAATTTGCACTGGAAGCAATTATTTGCCCTGAAGCAGTTAGAAAGACATCTTAACTCGCAGCAACTTGTTTCCATTCTGAGTTACATTTCACAGAGATGGAAAGTTCCTCTCTCTTCTTGGATCCAACGGCTTGTTAGTTGCTGCCGGAACACAAAGGACTATGTTCTTGGCCAATATGAGGAAACAGAAAAGTCTGATACCAGTTTCCTATGGTTTGATGTGAAGGTGGATAATGATCTTCTTGAAAGGACTTGCATGGTGAATAATCACGCCGGTGCTTGGTGGGCTATACATGAGGCAGCTAGATATTGCATTGCCACACGCCTTCGGACCAATCTTGGTGGGCCAACACAAACTTTTGCTGCACTTGAAAGAATGCTTTTGGACATTGCTCATGTACTCCAGCTTGATAATGAGCAAAATGATGGAAATGCAGGAATAATGGGCTCCTCTGGTACTCATTTGCTACCAATGAGGTTGCTACTGGATTTTGTTGAGGCATTAAAGAAAAATGTGTACAATGCATATGAAGGGTCAGCCATTTTACCTTCAGCTACTCCCCAAAGTTCCTTGTTCTTTAGGGCAAACAAGAAGGTGTGTGAGGAGTGGTTTTCTCGTATATGTGAACCAATGATGAATGCTGGATTGGCACTACAATGTCATGATGCTACAGTCCAGTATTGTAGTCTGCGCTTGCAGGACCTTAAAGGTCTTTTGGGCTTATCTTTGAAGGAGAAGTCTAGGACGCATTTACCTGAAAACCTTCGGAATATCAGGGATAAATTTTCTGGGGATGTTCTGAGGATTTTGCGGCATATGGCACTGGCTCTATGTAACAGTCGTGAGCCAGAGGCTTTGATTGGTCTACAAAATTGGGCTTCAATGACATTTTCTTTGTTATTTGTGGATGAGAACAATTCCTTGAATCACGGGGCAACATTTGGACCTCTTGCTTGGATAAGTGGTCTTGTCTATCAGGCACAAGGTCAATACGAAAAAGCTGCTGCTCATTTTACTCATTTACTACAGAATGAGGAATCACTCAATTCACTGGGCTCTGAAGGTGTACAATTCTCTATTGAACGTGTTATTGAGAGTTATACTGCCATATCTGATTGGAGGTCATTAGAGTCCTGGCTACTACAGTTGCAAACATTGCGTTCTAAACATGCAGGGAAGAGTTGTTCTGGTGCTCTAACTACAGCAGGCAATGAAATCAATGCAATTCATGCACTGGCACACTTTGATGAGGGTGACTTTCAGTCAGCATGGTCATATCTTGATTTGACACCAAAGAGCAGCAATGAACTCACTCTTGACCCTAAACTATCCTTGCAAAGGAGTGAGCAAATGCTTTTACAGGCAATGTTGCTGTTTCTTGAGGGAAAGGCAGATATGTTGCCACATGAAATTCAGAAGTCTAAGTTAATGATGGAGGAAATATTGGCTGTTTTGCCTCTTGATGGTTTAGCTGAGGCAGTACCATATGCTACTCAGTTGCATTGCATCTTTGCATTTGAAGAAGGTTACAAGCTTCATGGAACACAGGCCAGTATTAAACAACATGCATCAATATTAAGGTTGTATGTTGAATCAGAAAATTCTCTTATAAACAGAGTTCGACAAGATTGCAACCAGTGGTTAAAAGTTTTTCGGGTTTACCGAACTGTTTTCCCCAATTCTCTGGCGACCCTAAAGCTTTGTTTGAGTTTGTCAAGTTTAGCCCGCAAACAGGGTAACTTAATGTTGGCAAACCGCCTTATCAATTATCTAAGAGATCATGTTCCCAGTTGTTCTGAGGAGGGACATGATGATTTTCTATTTTCGAATTTGCTTTTTGAGGACTTCCATCTTATGCATGCTGAGAAAAAGTATGAAGATGCATTTGCAAATCTCTGGTCATTTGTACGCCCTTGTCTTGTTTCACCTGAATCCATAATCTTTCAGGCAACTGATTCTGTCTTGAAGGCTAAGGCATGCCTGAAACTCTCAGACTGGTTGAGAAGGGATTATCCAGATCTGCTTCTGGAAAATGTTATCCGCAAAGCAGAAACAGATTTTAGCATGGATGACAAATTTTCGGTTGGAAAGAGTGGACTTGCTGTCAACATTGAGATGAGCAACTCTAAATCTACACTGCACGTTCTTGTTGAAGAGATCGTGGGCACAGCCACTAAGTTGTCAACAAAACTTTGCCCTAGAATGGGCAAGTCATGGATTTCTTATGCATCTTGGTGTTTTAATCAGGCTAAATGCTCTCTCTTTACCTCACATGAAAATGTCCTCTCTTCATGCTCCCTTTCTCCCATACTTCATGAGGAAATCTTGCCAAATAGATTTAATCTGACTGAAGAAGAGAGGAAAAGAGTGCAATATGTGATATTGCAGCTATTTCAAAATTCATGTGACGATTTTGATAACAAAGGCCGGGAAGGGAAGCTTTGGCCTGATTCTGTGGAGCCCACAGAAAATAGTCCTATGAGGGCTTTGATACTTCAAGTAATAAATATAATTGAAGATGCAGCTGGGGCGCCTGGTGCTGAAAACTCCAGTAATGAGCCTCTTTCGGTTACTTTAACATATCAGTTGCAGAGTGCCTTACAATGTTATAGTGCTGTCCTTGAAGAAACAGATCTTTCATCTGCAATTGATGTTTTGGTTAATGTTTGGTGGTCACTGAGGAGGAGAAGAGTGAATCTCTTTGGACATGCAGCATATGGTTTCATGCAGTTTCTTAGATATTCATCTGTACAGCTTTCTAATTTCCAGTTCACTGGCACTAATAGCGAGTCATTGAATTCCAAATCTGCTAGCTATACTCTGAGGGCTACTTTATATCTCCTCCACATCCTCCTTAATTATGGGGTTGAATTGAAAGACACCATTGGGCCTGCTCTTTCAACCATTCCGTTGTTTCCATGGCAGGTGAGAGTTGTTCTCTCTCTCTCTGTCTCTCTCTCTCTCTCTCTATCTCTCCTCTCTCTTGCACACGAACACACAGATGAGATTCGCTATTTGTTTGTGTGGTCAGTTAATTTCTTGTTCTTGTTCCTTTTTCTATTGTAGGAAGTAACTCCACAATTGTTTGCTCGTTTGAGTTCTCATCCTGAACAAGTAGTTCGGAAGCAATTAGAGGGCGTGATACTGATGCTGGCTAAGTTATCTCCTTGGTCCATTGTGTACCCGACTCTAGTTGATGTAAATGCTTATGGTGAGAAGCCATCAGAGGAGTTGCACTGTATTTTGGAGTGTTTGGTAATGAATAACTTTCCACTGATTAGTGGGACTTTATTGTGCTTCTAGTCAGTTATAGCAATCTTAAATGCATTTACTGGTTACATTAATTTCTTTTGATTTGTTATACTAATGTCCTGAATTTAACTTTCTGATAATTGAAAATGATTTTGTATGGGAGAAAACACTAGTATGTCCTATTGTAGCATGAAAAGTTTGGACTAGGGGATGGCTTCTAGAAGTTGTCAAGCTGAAAAACGGTGTCAAGTTCATGCTGTATATTGGTTTAGTGAGGGAGGAGTAAGATATAATAAGGGAGAGGCTATATCAGACCCCCTATAGGAGTTGGAAATGTTGGGTGCACTTGTTATTGAGCTTGAAGTGCTATGCATTTGGAAAGGGCTTCTTTACTTTCTTGCTTAGGTCAAAGTTTTCTTAATTTTATGTATGGGGAAAAAGAAAATCAATTCTTTACTTTAGTTGCATTTGTACTTTAACATTAATAATGAGCTTTATTTCCTTTTCTACTTTGAGGTTCTATTCTGTTGGCTTTTCATCTATACTAAAGTTTGTTTTTAATGAAGCTTAGTTGTAAAATGGAAAATCAAATGTTTAATTAACCATATGCTTGTATTATGTAGAGGGAGTTTTACCCAAGATTAATTCAGGATGTGCAACTCATGATAAATGAACTTGAAAATGTTACCGTTCTTTGGGAGGAACTGTGGCTCAGCACACTTCAAGATCTTCATGCCGGTAAGCTGTTTTTTGCAATCATAAATTTTTTTAGGTTTCTGTTATTATCTAAGTTAATTGTTGCTCCTGTGATGTGTCATAATTGGCTTCTACTTATATTTATGTATTTATATAGCATGTGGCTTGACTTGTGTTGGATTACTATGAAGTGTGTGCTTGAGGTACAGGAATTGGCAAGTTTACACGTATGAATGGGACCTTTTTTTTCAAAAATTGTCTGCAATTGCAGTTTTAAAATCTTGCAGATTCATGTTATTTTTCTCTAGATTGATATTCAAATTTTCTGAGAACATCGTGTATGGAGCTATTTTCACTTGATTCTTTTTCAGATGTGATGAGGCGCATAAATCTGCTAAAAGATGAAGCTACACGAATTGCTGAGAATCCTACTTTAACTGAGAATGAGAAAACTAAGATTAATGCTGCCAAGTACTCAGCTATGATGGCTCCTATTGTTGTTGCTTTAGAACGTCGCCTCGCTTCAACATCTCGGAAACCTGAGACACCTCATGAAATGTGGTTCAATGAGGAGTATAGGGAACGACTGAAATCAGCCATTTCAAAATTTAAGACAGCTCCAACTTCTGTGGCTGCACTTGCAGAAGTGTGGCGGCCTTTTCATGACATAGCTTCATCCCTGGCATCCTATCAGCGGAAGTCATCAATATATTTGAGAGAAGTTGCACCCCAGTTGGCTTTATTGTCATCTTCTGATGTTCCAATGCCAGGTCTTGAGAAGGAAGTCCTAGCTTCTGAACCTGAAAGTGGTCTTGCAGCAACCCTTCAGGGAATTGTCACAATTGCTTCTTTTGCAGAGCAAGTTACAATCTTGTCAACTAAGACAAAACCTAAAAAACTTGTTATACTTGGTTCAGATGGTGAAAAGTATACATATCTTCTGAAAGGGCGAGAGGATCTACGTCTTGATGCCAGAATCATGCAACTTCTTCACACTTTAAACAGTATCCTGCTTTCATCTTCTGCAACTCGTACTCATAGGCTTGGCATACGCCACTATTCTGTAACTCCTATTAGTGGTCGTGCTGGTCTAATTCAATGGGTGGACAATGTGATAAGCATTTACAGCATCTTTAAGTCTTGGCAAAACCGTGTGCAGCTGGCCCAACTTTCAGCAATGGCTCCAAGTAGTACAAAAAATTCTGTTCCTTTACCTATACCCCGACCAAGTGATATGTTCTATGGTAAAATCATGCCTGCACTTAAAGAAATGGGCATAAGAAGAGTTATTTCAAGAAGAGATTGGCCACATGATGTCAAGCAGAAAGTACTTCTGGATTTAATGAAGGAGGTTCCGAGACAACTGCTTCATCAAGAACTCTGGTGTGCTAGTGAAGGATTCAAAGCCTTTAGCTCAAAGTTAAGAAGGTACTATTTGAGGAACCTGAAAAAGCTGTTTTGCACACTCTTGTTTAAGCTTCAAAGTTAGAGATCCAATTGACTTTTTAACTGTGCTTGACTCATGGGGTGGTACAGTGAAGCCTACAACTTGTGAACTTGTGTTTCAAAACAATTGGTATTTGTTCTAGCCTTTTTTGAAATCAATACCTTGACCCACAATGTCTTGAAACAAGTTGTTTGTAAGAAAACCTTGAGTCATTTGTTCTTTACCGTACATTGTTTATCTTCTTGGTTGAATAGTAACTTCTGTAAGTAATGCAACCTCTGTTTTCCAATGTCCTCATTTATCATTCTCGTGCTTTTCTTCCTCCTTTTTTTTCCTTTTCTTTTCTTATTTGATATCTTTAGACTAAGAAGTTTTCTGGTCAGCCACAATTTCAAGAAATAAATTCGGGAAAAATCTATTTAGAAAAGATAATGGGAAAATTAATTTCTTCGTTCCCACTTAGTCTTCATATATCTGGTTTTGACAGATTAAGTGGTGAGAGCCTTGATTGTACAACTGACGGTTGGGAAAGGTGATTTAGTATCTCACATTCTGCATTTGACATCATTTCTTCTGTTTTGGGTTGGATGATGGATATTGTGAAATATATTTTCTGAATGAATACTGATGCTATTTTCCCTTAGCAGGTATTCTGGAAGTGTTGCAGCAATGAGTATGGTTGGTCACATTCTGGGTCTAGGAGATAGACATTTGGATAACATTCTTGTGGATTTCTGCAGTGGTGATGTTGTGCATATTGATTATAATGTTTGCTTTGATAAAGGACAAAGGCTAAAAGTTCCAGAGATTGTTCCATTTCGCCTTACACAAATGATAGAAGCTGCTTTAGGATTGACTGGAGTTGAAGGTACATTCAGAGCAAATTGTGAAGCAGTTCTTGGGGTCCTAAGGAAAAACAAGGACATAATATTGATGTTATTAGAGGTGTTTATTTGGGATCCACTTGTAGAGTGGACACGAGGGGATTTGCACGATGATGCAGCAATTGGTGGCGAAGAAAGAAAAGGCATGGAATTGGCCGTCAGCTTGAGCTTATTTGCGTCACGTGTGCAAGAAATTCGTGTTCCCTTGCAGGTACTCAATTTTCAGAGAAGTTTTGGCTTTGTACCTTCCATGTACAACATTGCACTGATTTTGATATTATCGATGAAATGCTCAGATTGAGTAGATTCATAATGTCAACTGTATCCCCAGTTTGCTAACTTTTAAGCCTGTCTGACATGCTTGGAATTAATGCCTTTAGTGCTTTTGTCAAATACTGCATGATGTGTTTTGTTGAATTGTCATTGTGGCAGCTTGGAAGTTCTAATTTTGCATGCAAGGGTTCTGTTAGATTTTGGGTCCCTGTGTTGATGTTATTTATGAGTAATACTCTATTCTTCTAATATTTAGGAACATCATGATCTTCTATTAGCCACATTACCAGCGGTTGAATCTGCTCTTGAGGTACAAACTTACTGCTTGAATCTTTTCAGTCACAAAAAATTTTGGTTTATTTTGAACCATAAATTGCTGACGGACAATGTATCTCAGAGGTTTGCTGATGCTCTACATCAATATGAGGTTGCGTCTGTAATTTTTCATCGGGCTGATCAAGAAAGATCAACTCTTGTTCTTCATGAAACATCTGCAAAGTCAATTGTTGCTGAAGCTACTTGTAATTCAGAGAAAACTCGTTCTTCATTTGAAATGTATGCTCGAGAATTCGCACAAGTCAAGTCAGTTGTAGCTGAGAAGGCCCAAGAAGCTGCTACATGGATCGATCAGCATGGAAGAACCCTTGATGGTCTGCGAAGCAATCTACTGGCGGAAATAAATTCCTGCATAAAGCTGAGTACTGTGGCTGATACTTTATCTCTTACATCAGCTGTCATGGTTGCAGGAGTCCCATTGACCATAGTTCCTGAGCCCACACTAGCACAATGTCAGGATATAGATAAAGAAGTTTCCCAGCTTATAGCTGAACTAGATCATGGATTTGAATCTGCCCTAACTGATATTCAAGCATATTCTTTGGCTTTGCAAAGAATTCTACCTTTGAATTACCTTACGACTAGTTCTGTACATGGATGGGCACAAGTGTTACAAATGTCTGCAAATGCCCCTTCCTCTGATATCCTCTCTCTTGCCAGAAGACAGGCTGCTGAGCTTATTACTAAAGCACATGGGAACGTTATGGATTCTATTAGATACACTCATGATGATCTTTGTTTCAAGGTGGAGAAATATGTGGCAGAGATAAGTAAACTAGAAGAAGAGTGTATTGAGCTTGTCAACTCTATTGGCTCGGAGACAGAGACAAAAGCCAAGGATCGCCTTCTATCTGCTTTCCTGAAGTACATGCAATCTGTTGGTCTTGTGAGGAAAGAAGATGCCAATTTTTTCAACCAATCAGGAAAAATAGCGTATGAGCCCACCAAGGACTTAAGTTCGCTAGGGGAGCTGGAGGACAAGAAGGATAAGGTGTTATCTGTGTTAGATATAGCAGTGAGTTCCTTGTATAATGATGTTAAGCACATAATACATGAAATTTTCTGCAATACAGATGGGGGAATAAATGCAAATCACGGGTTTGGAACTATTTTCTCTGAGTTCGAGGAGCAAGTAGAGAAATGTGTACTTTTATCTGGCTTTGTTGGTGAATTACGAGACTTCATTGGCAAGGTCATACCCAGTATTGATACAGATTTTGGCAGTCAAAGTTCCTCTTCTGAAAAAAATTGGGCTATGGTATTCAAAACCACTTTACTTTCTTGTAGAAACTTCATTGGCCAGATGATTGAAGCTGTTTTACTGGATGTGATAAGATCTGCTGTTGCATTAAATTCAGAAGTAATGGATGTATTTGGGTTAATCTCACAAATCCGGGGATCCATTGACACTGCATTAGAGCAACTTTTAGAGGTAGAAGTAGAGAGGACAGCCTTGGTTGAATTTGAAAAAAACTACTTTGTCAAAGTTGGCGTTGTTACTGAGAAGCAGTTAGCTCTTGAGGAAGCTGCTGTTAAGGGTAGGGATCATCTCTCTTGGGAAGAGGCTGAGGAGCTTGCCTCACAAGAAGAAGCTTGTAGAGCACAGCTGGATCAACTTCATCAAACATGGAACCAGAGAGAGATTCGAGCTTCTTCTCTCAAAAAGAGAGAAGCTGATCTAAAACATACATTGTTTTCTTCTGAATCCCATTTTAAATCTCTAATTGAGGAGACAAGGGAGCCACAGGCTTTAGGAAGCAAAGCATTATTGTCCCTGCTGGTTAAGCCCTTCTCGGAATTTGAGTCTTCTGACAAATTGTTGTCAACATTTGGTGATTCTGTTGCTTATCGTTCAGATAAGTTCTCAAGTTTGGCAGATTTGATGAGGTCTGGGTACTCTTTGTCTGAATATATCTGGAAATTTGATGGTCTATTGGATAACCTGTCATTTTTCATCTGGAAAATCTTCGTTGTGGACTCTTTTCTTGATTCATGCATGCATGATGTTGTTTCATCTGCTGATCAAAATTTGGGGTTTGATCAGCTTTTCAATGTTATAAAGAAAAAGCTTGAGCTGCAACTTCAAGAGCATGTTGGCCGCTACCTGAAAGAACGAGTTGCTCCTACATTTTTGGCCTGTTTAGATAAAGAAACAGAGGATTTGAACCTTTTAACAGAGACAACAAAGGCTCTTTCTCTTGGTCAAATGAAAAAGGACAGTGGGGCTGTGAGGAAGGTCCAACTCATACTTGAAGAATACTGCAATGCCCATGAAACGGCTAGAGCAGCAAGATCAGCAGCTTTAGTCATGAAAAGACAGGTAAATGAACTCAAAGAGGCTATTCATAAGACAAGCCTAGAAATTGTCCAATTGGAATGGATGCATGATGCATTGACTCCCTCATATGAGAACAGAGCCACATTTCAGAAGTTTCTTACTAGTGAGGATAATTTATCTTCCATTATACTAAATCTCAGCAGACCTAAATTGCTGGACGGCATGCAGTCAGCTGTAACAAAAATTGTTAGGTCAGTTGACTGCCTGCAAGCTTGTGAGCAAAATTCTATCATGGCAGAAGGACAACTTGAGAGAGCAATGGGATGGGCTTGTGG
>JAOQMM010172425.1:0-10133 GCA_027563515.1 Erythroxylum platyclados | reverse complement strand
AGTTAAAGAAACCAGAGGTTAAGATGGTTGATTCTTTCCATTACCATATGGACCCTTTGAAATGTCTTAATACACATTAGGATAAGTGATCAATAAATGAATTAATGACCATGTGTGTTCAAGAGGAAGGGAGATTGACGATGGAATAAGGAGAGAGTTCATAGAGTGCACATCTGGTTGTTCAAGGAAATAAGAAAAATTAAGCCAACATAAAGGGAAAAGGTCAAATACCTGTCTAAGTTGACATTAAGAAGGAATCCAAATGATTCTTTTGTAAGAAAAAAGGACACATGAAGAAGGATTGTGTCAAACATAAGGAATGACTAGAAAATAGAGGTAATATAATCTCACTAGTTTGTTTTGAATCTAATATGACTGAAGTTTGTCATGACACATGGTAGATTGATTCTGTTTTTACAATCCACATTACAAATGAGTTGCAGGATTTGTAAAACCCAAGGAAGCTAGTAGGAAGTGAGTAGTATATCTTATCCGAAAATAAGATACGTTCATGTGTGGAGGCTATTAGGGATTACAATTTAATTTTATGTACTAGTTTTATTTTAAAATTAGAAAAGACAATTTATATTCCCAATTTCTTTAGGAAATTGATTTCAGTTTCAAGACTTGTACAATTTGGATATTTCTTTCATTTTTCAGATGAATTTTCAAAGTTAAATTATAAATTTGAATTTGTTGGAAATGGTACATTATTTAATGGTCTTATATGTTTTAATTTACAAGATAATACTTATTATAATGCAAAACATGTTCATATTGGAACAAAACATTATGTCATGAATGAAAATTGCTCTATATTAAGGCACTATAAATTAGGACATATCTTCATAGAAAGGATTAAAATATTGGTGAATAACAAAGTACTTAGTACTTTTCATTTTGCTGATTTTGAAACTTGTATATACTGCAAAGAAAAGTAGACCAACAAATTAAAAAAAAAGGTGTTAAGAGATGTTTATATATATTAGAGATCATACATATGGATATTTGTAGTCCAGATATGGACTCATATGGTCAGAAATACTACATCTTATTTATAGGTGATTACCTATTATATATGTATCTCTACTTGCTTCATAACAAAAATGATGCACTAGATGTTTTCAAAATATTCAAAGCTAAAGTAGAGAAACAATACGGTAAGTAAATTAAGATCTTGAGATCTGATAGAGGTGCAGAATATTATGATAGATATACTGAAGGTGAACAAGCACCTGGTCCATTTGTAAGGTATCTTCAAGAAAATGAGATAGTAGCCCAATATACTATGCCTAGATCTCCGGACCAAAATGGTGTGGTAGAAAGAAGAAACTAAACATTATAGGACATGGTACAGAGCATGCTGAGTAGCCCCAAACTTCCTAAGTCCTTGTAGACTGAAGCTCTTAAGACGACAATGTATATATTAAATCGGGTACCAACCAAGGCTATTCCAAAGAAGCCATTTGATTTATTTAAAGGTTGAAATCGAGCTTGCGAAATATACACGTTTGGAGATGTCCGTTTAAGATAAGAATTTATAATTCACAAGAGAGGAAATTGGATCTAAGGACCATAAGTGGTTATTTCATTGGATATATAGAAAGGTCTAAATGATATAAGTTCTATTGTCCGTCACATCACACTAGAATTATGGAATCAATAAACGCAAAATTTCTTGAGAATGACTTGATTAGTGGGGGGGATCAATTTCAACATATAGTTTTTGATAATGATTATATGAATACTCAACCTTCCACCTTACATAGTAAGGTGATTATCATTTGCAACGATCCTCAAGTTCAAATAGACTTTGTACAACCAATTATTGAAATTCAACAGCCTACTGTAAACATAAATGACAATCAAGAAATTCCACAAGTTACTGATAATCTAGTAGATCCAGTTATTTATGAATTACCTGAAAGTATTCAACAACCAATTGAACAACAGACTCCACAGATGGATGTTGGTGCAACATTAAGGAGATCTACTAGAAAAAGGAAATCAGCTATTACTAGTGATTATGTTGTATATCTACAACAATCTGACTACAATATAGGAGCTGAGAATGATCTTGAAACCTTTTCACAAGCCATTAGTTGCAAAGAATCAAATTTATGGTACAATTGTATGAAGGAAGAAATGGATTCCATGAAGAATAAAGATGTTTGGGATCTTGTTGAGTTGCCTAAAGGAGCAAAACTTATTGGCTGCAAATGGGTATTTAAGACAAAGAAAGAATCATTAGGCAACATTAAGAGATACAAGGCAAGACTCGTTGCTAAAGGATTCACTCAAAAAGAAGGAATCGAGTACACAGATACATTATCTCCTGTGTCTAAAAAAGATTCACTTCGTATAATTTTGGCATTGGTTGCTCATTTTAACATGAAATTGCATCAAATGGATATGAAAACGACTTTCTTAAATGGTGACCTAGAGGAAGAGGTTTACATGAAACAATCAGAAGGATTCTCCTCTAATAATGATGAGCATTTGGTTTGCAAGCTTAAAAGATCCATATATGGATTGAAAAAAGCGTCCTACCAGTGGTATTTGAAATTTCGTTATATTCTCTCATCATTTGGTTTTGAAGAAAATATCATGGATCAATGTATATACCAAAAGTTAGTGTGAGAAAAATTTGTTTTCTTGTATTATATATGGATGACATATTACTTGAAACCAATGATAGGATTTGTTATACAATGTGAAACAATTTCTCTCTAAAAATTTTGAAATGAAAGATATTGGTAATACGTCTTATGTCATTGGCATTAAGATCCATCGAGACAAATTTTGTGGTATTTTGGGTTTGTCTCAAGAAACCTACATTAATAAAGTTTTAAAGAGATTTCGAATGAAAGATTGTTCACCTAATGTAGCTCCCATTAGGAAAGGTGATAGGTTTAATTTGGATCAATGCCCGAAAAATGATTTTGAAAGGGAAAAAATGAAAAACATTCTATATGCTTCTACAGTTGGAAGCTTAATGTATGCTCAGGTTTGTACAAGACTTGACATTGCATTTGCTGTTCGAATGTTAGGCAAATATCAGAGTGACCCACGATTAGATCACTAGAGAGTTATAAAGAAAGTATTGAGGTACCTCCAAGGGACCAAAGACTACATGCTTATGTACAAACTAACCGACAATCTGGAGGTAATAGGGTACTCAAATTCAAATTTTGTTAGGTGTGTTAATTCACAGAAATCAACATCAGGTTATATCTTTATGCTTGCACATGGAGCCATATCTTGGAGGAGTGTCGAGCAGTCTTTGACTGATACTTCCACCATAGAGGCTGAGTTTGTTTCTTGTTTTACGGCTACATCACATGGTGTATGGCTAAAGAGCTTCATATATGGGCTTAGACTCATGAATTCCATTTCTAGGCCATTGAGAATATATTGTGACAATTCAGCTGGTGATTTTTTAGTTAAAAATAATAAGAATGGTATTCCAAGCAAACACATTGACATTAAGTTTTTATCTATAAGGGAACGTGATAAGGACAAGAAAGTGGACATTGAACACATTAGCACTAAATTGATGATAGTTGATCCTTTAGCAAAACGCATGCCACCAATGAAGTTCAAGGATCATGTTGTTAGAATGAGATTGAGTTTCATTATATAGTTTTCATTATATGGACAATGATATTTTTGTGAAACTCTCATATTATGGTGCTCATAATTGAATTTTGAGAAAATTGATGATTTTGGACTTGAAATAACATAGGGTTTATTCATTAAGTAAGGTTACCATATTCAAATGATACTAAATATAGTATACTATAATATATGGAAGATAATACTCAACTATTAGAGGAACTATCGCCATGATTCGTATATTATATTTACATCAGATTAGGATTTGATACCAAGCTAAACGTATGGACCAAGTGGGAGAATGTGATAACTTTTCATATTCTTGGTAGTAATAGTCCAACGTTATGTAGTTAATAGGTATGAATTCATGTTTTTATGGTAACTAATAATGTGCTTGATGGGAGCACATTCATATAGGCTTTTCTTGCAGATTTTGGGATCCCTAAGCTTCTTTTCTCTTCTAAAAACATACACCATCAAATTGGGAATTGAGAGCTTAGAAGAATTCCAAAACTTAGACTCTTCAAGTAAAGACAACAATGGTTGGAGGTATTTCGTTTTGTTCACATTTAATTTTTATATTATTCTAATGTATATTATTGTTGAATAGATTTGTTAGAATCAACTAACACACAGGTGTCAGAACCATACATCTAGAGCTACTTCCTCGTACTTCACCAATCATTATGTTAGGTCCAGTATCAACTCATTCAAGATAAGACTTTTCTCTCAGCGTGGCCCTGTTGTGTTGTGCCCTTCTCCATCTTCAAGTTCAAAAACAAACGCTCAAACCCAAAAACATAGATTAACTTTGTGACCAAGATGAGAGCAATTGAAAGTAGAATTTCAGTTTCATCCATCAAATAGAGTGTTGCAATGCCATATCCGGCAATTGCACTTACATTAATAAATAGTTATCTAAGTAAGAACATTTCTAACAATAAATTTTATAACCACTAAAATGATCACATCTCTTCTATAAATTTTGGTGTAAGTTCGACATCCCTATCTCAGAGGTTGTATATTTACTCAATCACATATTTTCATTCATGGACTCAACAAACCTAAACCAACCAGTTGTTTATCCTGAAACTTTCACAAGAAATAATAATCTTCCACTAATATCTTCTTAGTATACCAATGACAATTGATTGAGTCCAATGTTTATTTCTCCATTCTTCAGTAATATCTTTTTTGTCACTTCTGTTGTATCCTATAACAAAAGTAGCATTTGATGTTTGGGCAAAGGCTTATTCCAAGGTGGAATGACACTCGTATAAATCATTAGAGGTCTTAGCCTAAAGGGTGAGTGCTTGCCAATCAAGTCCAACCAAAAGTAAGTCACTCAACAACTTTTTAGCTTTCCAACAATAACTTTCAAGATTGATCAAGTCAATGACCTAAAGATTAAGGTTTACCTCCCACCTTTTCCAAATAATAGCAAATATTAAAGATTGTTCACAAGGCTGATAATTAGATTCAATTCTTCACCACCAACTAATACCTGGTTCACATAAATACTTTTAATTTCCAAAACCTCCAAATTGTTATTTTCTTTCAAAATCACATGGGATAACTCCTTTTAGTGACTTTTTTATTACAAGAACTTACCTCAATCATAACCACCTATTAACAATTCCATTAGAGCCATTAATGTCTTCAATTAGTAAGATGGACAATAATGTAAGAGGCATTTTGTATTGAATTGGCTTTGAGTTCTGTCACAATTGTTTCCCTTTTCGGTTGCTCTTAAGCTTATATAAGTACTACTTTCATAAGATGCATATTGTTCTCAAATAAGTACTATTTTCCCATCAATTTTATTAATATACTAATCGAAAATTGCTATATCAAATATAAAATGCGATAAATAGAGATCATCTGTATATTACATAATTCAAGTGTATTGTCAATTAGTTCATAAACAATAAAAGTTAGTAGTTTTGTTAAGATACTAGATAGATATAGTGAAATAGAAGAAAGTGAATAATATTGCTAGCAAAATAAAAGGTGCTACAATGTCAGTGGTAGCATTTGAAAGGCTACTTATCTCCTAGTCTCACCTAAACGAAAAAATTTTATAGATAACTCATGACCTCCTATAACTTCCTATATTCTCTATATAACTTGTAACTCCCCTATAACTACCTTATCATGTTAATTTTTTAGAATCAGAGAGCATATTCCTACTACAGACCACAACACACTCTACAAAAGACCACGCAAAATAGAAACAGTTATTAAAACTAATCTAAGCTTAGTTCTTCACCCTAATTGAGCCTCCCAGAGCTGCCCTTCTTCCTCCTTCTATAAACATATTTATCTGGAGGCTTATCATTAGCGCCCCTTTAAAGTTCACTTTGTGCACAAGGTGGAACCCATGGATTATTCTTCAATTAATTCCGTTGGTTCCCATGTAGCTTCAAATTCTAGCAGACTATTCCATTAATAAGCTACTCATCTTCCCCATTATGGTTCTGACTGTCAAGCACTAATTCTGGATCCACTTCCCACTCCATATCAGTGTTTATAGCTTTCGAGAGAGGCTATATGGGGATATAATCCCCAACTATATTTTTAAGTTGGGATTCATGAAAAATTGGATGAATAGAGGCAGAATCTGAAAGTTTCAGTTTATAAGCCACCTAGCCAATTTTTTGAATAATTAGGTAGGGGTCGAAGTATTTTGGGGCCAATTTCTTATTCACCTTTTTAACCATGGTGACACAACTCTATCAACATTTCCTCCTTCTCCTCTTGGATTGTTTTTACCATGGTTTAAATCGAAACCATAGCTTGTCCAAACTTGGATGCCCTTGCATAACCATTTGTTGCCCAGTCATAGTTAACTTTTTTCCAATCATTTTGTGTGACTCCTAAAGTGGACAACCACATACTATAGGATCAATGCTTACCAAAATTTGTCGAAAAACTTGATGGATATAGTGAAATAGAAGAAAATGAATGGAATTAATAACATAATAGACAGTGCTATAGTGTCCATAGTAACATTTGAGATGCTACCTCTCTCTTAGTCTCACCCAAATGGGAAAATTCTACAGACATCTCATAACCCCTCATAACTTCCTATATTCCCTATATAATTTGTACCTCCCTTGTAATTACCTTGCCATGTTAACTTTCTAAAATCAAATAACATATTCCTAATACAAACCATAACACACTCTAAACAAGACCATACAAAATAGAAACAATTTCTCATATCAATCTAAGCCTAATTCTTTATCCTAATTGAGCCTCCTAAAGTTGCCCTTCTTCCTCCTTTTATAAACATATTTATCTGAACATTTATCAAGTTTCCAAAATAAAAATGGATAGTGAATATGTGTGGTAGGTAAGAGACAGTAGTCGTAACAAACCAACAATGTATCATACTTGTTTTGTTGGCAAACATGGCGTTCCCAAACAAACTGTTTGGAATCATGCTTTATCCCTTTTTTGGTTGCGCTCAAGCTTATACTAGCGCTACTTTCATAATATTTATATAGTTCTCAAATAAGTGTAATTTTCCATCAATTTTATTAACATACCAATCAAAAATTGCAATATCAAATATAAAATGTGATAAATAAAGATCATCTGTATATTACATAATTTAAGTGTAATATCAATTAGTTCGTAGACAACAAAAGTCAAAATAATTTTGTTAAAATACTAGATAGATATAGTGAAATAAAAGAAAGTGAATAGTATTAATAGTAGAATAGGTGTTACAATGTCAGTGACAACATTTGAAAAGCTACCTATCTCCTAGTCTCACCTAAATGGAAAAATTCTACGAACAGCTCATGACCCCATATAACCTCCTATATTCTCTATATAAATTGTAACTCCCCTTTAACTACCTTTCCATGTCAACTTTTTAGAATCAAACAACATATTCTTACTACAGATCACAACACACTTTACATAAGACTACACAAAATAGAAACAATTGCTAAAAGCAGTTTAAGCCCAATTCTTCATCCTGATTGGGCCTACTAGAGCTGCCCTTCTTCCTCCTTGTGGAAACTTATCCTTATCGCCCCTTTTAAAGTTCACCTTATCCTCAAGGTGGAACTCAGGGATTGTTCTTCAATTAACTCCATTGGTTCCCATTTAGTTTTAAATTCTGGCAAACTCTTCCATTAATGAGCAACTCAATTTCCCCATTGCAGTTCTGATTGTCAAGAACTGATTACGGATCCACTCCCCACTCCATATCAACGTTTTAGAGCTGTCAAGAAAGGTTATATGGGAATAGAATCTCCAATTTCCTTTTAAGTTAGGATTCATGAAAAAGTGTATAAATAAAGGCAGAATCTAAAAGTTTCAATTTATAAGCCACCTTGCCAATTTTTCAGAATAATTAGGTAAAGGTCAAAGTATCTGAGGGCCAATTTCTCATTTACCTTTTTAGCCAAGGTACATAACGCTACTAACATTCTCTCCTTCTTCTCCTGGATTATTTTTACCATGATTTTCATCCAAACCATAGCCTTGTTCAAATTTGGATCCCCTTGTAAGATCATTTGTTTCACCCCAATATTAGTAGTCATAGTCAACATTTTCCAAATATTTTGTCTGACTCCCAAAGTGGACAACTACTTACTATAAGACCGATGCTCTAATACCAAAATTTGCTAAGATATTTGATGGATATAGTGAATGGTATTAATAGCATAATAGAAGGTGTTACAGTGTCCATGGCAGCATTTGAGAGGCTACCTCTCTCTTAATCTCACCCAAACGGGAAAATTCTATAGATAGATCATAACCCCCTTACAACTTCCTATATTCTTTATATAACTTGTACCTCCCTTGTAACTACCTTGCCATATCTGCTTATTAAAATCAAACAACATATTCCTGATACAGACCACAAGACACTCTAAAAAAGACCATACAAAATAGAAGCAATTGCTAAAATTAGTCTAAGCCTAGTTTTCACACACCAACAATGTATCATACTTCTTTTGCTAGTAGACATAACATTCTCCAACAAATTGCTTGGTATCATTCTTTTATACAGGGATAGAATCCCCAACTACCTTTTTAAGTTGGGACTCATGAAAAACTGGATACATAGAGGCATAATCTGAAAGTTTCAGTTTATAAGCCACCTTGCCAATTTTCTGAATAATTGGGTATGGGTTGAAGTACCTTAGGGACAATTTCTCATTCACCTTTTTAGTCAAGGTGACATAACTCTACCAACATTCCCCCCTTCTCCTGCTAGATTGTTTCATGGTTTTCATCGAAACTATAGCCTTGTTCAAACTTGGATCCCCTTGCAAGATCATTTGTTTGCCCCCTAATATCAATAGTCATAATTAACTTTTTCCAATCATTTTTGTGTGACCCCTAAAGTGGACAACCGCTTATTGTAGAATCAATGTTTTGATACCAAAATTTGTTAACATACTTGATGGATATAGTGAAATAGAAAAAAGTGAATGGTATTAATAGTATAATAGAAGGTGCTACAGTGTCAATGGTCGCATTTGAAAAGCTACCTCTCTCCTAGTCTCACCCAGATGGGAAAATTATACAAACAGCTAATGACCCCTTTATAACTTCCTATGTTCTCCATATAACTTGTACCTCCCTTGTAACTACCTTGCCATGTCAACTTTCTAAAATCAGAAAGCATATTCCTAATACAAACCATAACACACTTTGAGCAAAACCACACAAAATAGAAGCAATTGTTAAAATTAGTCTAAGACCAATTCTTCAGCCTAATTAAGCCTCCTAAAGCTGCCTTTCTTCATCCTCCTATAAATGTATTTATTTGGAGGCTTATCAAGTTTCCAAAATAAAAATGGATAACAAATATAAAGTGTGGTAGGTAAGACATAAGTAGCTATAACACACCAACAATATATCATACTTATTTTCCTGGCACACATGGCATTCCCCATCAAACTACTTGGTATCATTCTTTATCCCACAATTCACTGGAAATCCTTTTGTAGGTCTTAAGAAACACACCATGGCCCTCATTAGGCTACAATGAAACTCTTCCATCAACTTTAGAACCAAGAGAGAGCTCTTAAGGAGGACAAACCTTCTTCATAATAGAGCTGCCCATGGTCAAATGACCAACCCAGTTTGGCTATAGCCTCTACTCTCAATGTTTGGATGATTTGTTTCAACTGAGGATCTCTAATTAATAATAAAAGGGTCCAAGATAGCATGTAATGTTGCCCCGATTTGCACCTTTAAATGCTAAATCTTAAAATCAAATCTCATCAGTTTAGTCAATCATCTTTGATATTCTGATGTGACCATCCATTGTTCTAGCAAGTAATGTAAGTTCCTTTGACCTATATTCACCACAAAGTGCTTCCCCAATAAATAGTCTCCAATTTTAGATAGCCATTACTATAGTCATTAGCTGTCTCTCATAAACCGAATTGAATCGCACTCTCCCAGTAAGTGCTTGGCTCAAATATGTGATGGGTTGCACCTTTTGAGACAACATGTAACGCCCCGAATGTACCCTAGTCGGGATT
>JAOQMM010172419.1:0-10134 GCA_027563515.1 Erythroxylum platyclados | reverse complement strand
GGCATTGTTCAATAAATAATTTTAAGTGTGTAGCCAATGGAGTAGTAACAGGCTTACAGTGAGCTAAATTGAACTTGTCAAACATCTTCTAAATATATGTCTTTTAAGAGAGCATAAGTCTACCCACTTGAAGATACCGAATAATCTCCATCCCAAGAATCTTCTTAGCAGTGTTAGCTCAAGGCTTATTATTAATGATTTTGATGATAACCATATTTCAAAATTCAAAATAGATTTATTTCCTTTCTATTGCTAACGGATTAATTCTCAAAAAGAAAATAAGATCGTAAGAACTAAGCTTCTTTTCTGGCAGGAAACTTCTTTATGAACTTACCTTATTAAGAATGGTTTATTCGAAAGGATCCTACTAATTATGAAGGTCGTATATTAGCCGTGTGATTACTGGAAGATTTTTGGCAAAGATGACGTCGAAGTTATCCATCCAGTTGACTAAGGATGCAAGTGAAGTAATGGCTAGTTGAAGGAAATGTATATTTAAAGAAGAGCCAGTGCAGTAGAAATATAGAGAAACAATACAGAAGCTTACAAAGTTATATTGTTGAAATTCATCAAAAGCATATATATTCTTAAAAGTGATATCTTTGTAAAAGATTCTCTTATGCGTTAGAAAGTAAAATTATGTTAAGAGAAAACTGAAGCTCATATCGAGCAAACCTCATTTATTTTAGCTTGTAGAGGTTAGCGAAATACTACTAGTGTGGAAGGTTGGAGAACCTTAAAAAATATGCACTCGTGAGCTTGGAAAGGCTCATCAAATTTAATACTCGGATTTTTTTTATAGTGAAACACTCAAGTTGAATACTTGGGGACTAGAAGTAGGCTTAGGTTGTAAGCCGAACTAGTATAAATAGACTGCATCCTTCTCTCTCTTCTCTAAACTTTTATATTTTGGCATTATATTATGCTTGTGTTTATTTCAGCAAGAGGCTCCTTCACTTTTAACAGACTCCTTCTGTTTATAACTTGCTAAAAGTTCCTTTTATTTCAACAAACTCCTTTTGTTTTAAAATGATTTTTAACTGGACTTATTCTTTAGCAGGCTCTTGTCGTTTAACAAGTTACTATCATCTGACACACTCCTTTTTTTTTAATTTTTAACAGGCACCTATCTTTATACTAATTGAAAGTAGTTTCTTAAAAAATTTTAAGTTACACACAATTCACCCCCCTCTTGCATGTGTTTACTTTATCATTTGGTATCAGAGCAAGGTTTCACATTTTTTTGTGTTTTACAGCATGTGATAGATCATGGCAAACACCTTGAGAAGTTTTGAAGGACCATCCGTCTCAAAGCCTCCTTACTTCAATAGAAACAACTACTCATACTGGAAAGAAAGAATGACCATATATCTCCAATCTGTAGATATCGAAATATGGCAAGCGATTAAAGTTGGAGCTACAATTCCCACTTCTGATGACATAGAAGTATGGACTAATGCTAACAGGAGAAATGCATAACTAAACTCTAAGGAAAAACATCACCTGATATGTGCGTTGTCTCCAGAGAATATGAAAAGATATCCTATTGCTCTCCTTTGAAGGAACGAATAAGGTAAAGAAACATAGAATAGGTCTCTTGGTACATCAATACGAAACTATTGGCATGAAATAGGGAGAGACCATAGACGAATTCATCGGATGCTTCAACAACAACATCACCGCCTTAAAGAATCTAGGAAAAATATATCCCAATAATGAACTTGTAACAAAGATTCTAAAATCGCAAGGGATCTAGACACTATCTAAAGGAATGTAGATTTAAGGTGACAGCTCTAGAAATTGCAAGGGATCTAGACACTATCTCACTGGACTGGCTACGAGAAAATCTGACGATCCATGAAAACGAGCTTAGGCAAGATGAGGGATTCTCCTACAAAAAAGGAATGGCACTAAAAGCAACTGATGAATCAAACAGTGATGAAAGCAACACTGAGTTGCAGATAGATGGAGATGATGAATTCAACTTCATGGTCATAAAATACACAAGTTTCTACAAAAAGAAGTTAACCAAGAAAAGAGAAGGAAACAAGAAGGCTAGAAGCAGTAGGTCCCTGTCAAAAGGCAGCAACAACAGTAGCAATATACAAATCATATGCTACCACTGCAAGAAGCCTGGGCATACTAGATTTCAATGTTCTCTCATTCAAAAGGATAAAACAAAAAACAAGAAACCTAGAAAACAACCTATGATTGTAGCTTGGTTTGACAAGGACTTCGAAAGCTTTGAAGAAGATGAACCTAAGGAAGTTAGCAACATCTGCGTTATGGTTGAATCAGGAGATGATGAGGTATATTATTCTGACTCTGATATTGAAGTTGATGAATTGAAAAATGCATATCATGAATTGTATGATTAGTATAAAAGGATAACAGTGAAATATTTCAAAGAAGTTAAGAAGTCTAAGAGCAATGATGCATCTCTGAAGAGTAAGATTAAATCTTTAGAATCAATGAATGAGAATCTGGCGACCAAGAATATGTCTCTTAAAGTTAAGTATAAGCAAAAATTCTCTGAAAAGGAAGTACTAGAAGAAAACATAGCTAAGCTAGAAAATGTGTTGCTAAAAAATGATTCTAAAAAGGTGAGACAGTTGGAAGAAAAAGTTGCCACCTTAGAACTTGAGAAAGAGAAAAGTGCTGAAAAGATCTTATCTCTAGAAAAAGATTTGGAAAATTTCGTTGATGGAAGAAGAGCCTTAATGCATTGCTTGGTAGCAGTAACTGTGTTTTTGATAAGGCCGGAATAGGATACAATGAAAACAATAATATCAGATCTTACAAGAATTTCTTTGCCAAATCCAACAGTAGCTATAGTCAAAATAACAGGAACCTGATAGGTGGTAGAAAATATATCAATTCTCATTCATCTATTTTATGTTTCTAATATGGTAGACATAGTCACATTAGTCATTCTTGTAACTTTCTTACAATGGAGAAATTATCTCAAATGTATATTTAGAGACCAAAAGTTCAAGCTACTAACCTGAAAGGACCCAGAAAAATTTAGGTACCTAAAATGAGATAACATTTTTTGCAAATATGTTTAAAAAAAGAGACAAAATAAAATCAATGGATAGTCGATAGCGGTCATTTGAGACACATGATAGTTTTTGAAAAGTTTTGCAAAAAAATTCAAATAAAAAAAGGATACTGCATTACTTCAATTTGAAGCGATCATAGAGGAGAATTTGATAACAGAAAGTTTGAAGAATTCTATGACAACAATGTTATAACTCACAATTTCTCATGTCTAAAGGACGCCTCAGTAAAATGAAGTTGTAGAAAGAAAGAACAAAACTTTGGTTGATATGGCCAGGACCATGCTATGTGAAAGTGGACTACCTTATGGATACTGGGTAGAAGTAGTATCCACTACATGTTATGTATTTAATAGATGTCTCATAAGACCCATTCTGAAAAAGACCCCTATGAGCTATGGAAAGGAAGAAAACCAAATGTTGCTTACTTTATGGCATTTGACTACAAGTGTTTCATTCTAAACAATGGAAAAGACAATCTTGGAAAATTCGATGTAAGATCAAATGAATCCATCTTTCTGGGCTATAGTAGTGTGAGTAAAGGGTTCAAAGTCTATAATAAAAGAACAAAGAAAATAGAAGAATCAATACATGTGGTATTTGATGAAGTAGTACCATCGAAAACATCAGTTGATTCAGATGATAAAGATCACCTCTTAGTTCCTAAAAATACATCAGAGACTCTAACTACAACACCTTTGGAATCACAAGATCAAGAAGGTCCTTTTGAAGCTAGAATAGAGCAGGCTCCTTCCTCTCAACAGGAGCCTATGCAAAGAAAAACACGTAGAGAATGAAGAGGTCTTGATACACATCAATGCATTCTGGGAGATCCCTCTAAGAGTCTAAGAACAAGATCATCATTCAAGAACAAATTTGTTGGTCTCATCTCACAAATAGAACCAAAGACCATTGAAGAGGTCCTTATTGACGAAAATTGGGTTTCAGCCATGAAAGATGAATTGAATCAATTTGACAAAAACAAAGTCTAGAATCTAGTACCCCGTCCTCAAAACAAGTCAATCATTGGGACTCGATGGGTTTTTCAAAACGAACTTGACGAAAATGGTAAGGTGGTAAGAAACAAAGGTAGACTTGTAGTTTAAGGCTACAATGAATATGAAGGTATTGATTTTGATGAAACTTATGCATCTGTTGCTAGATTGGAATCAATTAGAATCTTACTTGCCTTTGTATGCTATAGAAATTTCAAATTGTTCCAAATGAATGTTATAAGTGCATTCTTAAATGGTTACATTAACAAAGAAGTATTTGTTAAGCAACCCCCAGGTTTTGAAGATGAAAACCATCTTGATTACGTGATGAAGTTAACCAAAGCTCTGTATAACTTAAAGCAGGCTCCTCGAGATGGTATGAAAGGTTAAGTAATTTTCTTCTTGAGAATAACTTTGAAAGAAGAAAGGTAGACAAAAACCTTATTCATTAAGAGAAAGGAGAATGATTTACTCATAGTGCAAATATATGTTGATGACATAATATTTGGTGCTACTAATCCATCCTTCTATGAAGAATTCTTAGCATTAATGCAAGGGGAGTTTGAAATAAGTATGATAAGAGAATTATCATTCTTTCTCGGATTACAAATCAGACAAACAGAAAAAGGAATCTTCATAAGCCAAGACAAATATACAAAGGAACTCATCAAGAAATATCACTTTAAGGGTGCCAAACCGATGGGTACTCCCATGTACACTGAAACTAAATTTGATAAAGATAAAGAAGGCAAAGCTACGGATGAGATAAAGTATAAAGGAATGATTGGATCACTACTATAACTTACAACCTCACTACCAGACATTATGCTTAGTGTGTATCTTTGCACACACTTTCAATCAAATCCAAAAGAAAGTCACCTTCAAGCAGTTAAACGAATCTTTCGATATCTCCATTGAACTATGGATTCTGGACTATGATATCCAAATTTTGATTTATTTGACATATTGGGATATTGTGATGTAAATTATGTAGGTGATAAAGTTGTTCAAAAAAGTACAAGCGGTCACTATCAATTTCTTGGAAGATTTCTAGTATCTTGGTCCTGCAAGAAGCAAAATTGCACAGTGCTTTTGACAACTGAAGCAGAATGCATAGTAGCTATTAGCTGTTGCGCTCAAATCTTATAGATGAAGCATCAACTACAGGATTTTTCTCTAAACTTTTCTCATATTCATATATTATGTGATCATACTAGCACTACAAATCTTTTTAAAAATCTTATGCATCACTCTAGGACTAAGCATATAGAAGTCAAACATCATTTTCTTAAAGCTCATGTTTTAGGAGAAACTATTGATCTTTTGCATGTTAATATTGAAAATCAAGTAGTTGACATTTTCACTAAGCCACTCTCTGAAGATAGATTTTGCGTGTTAAAAAAAGAGCTTGGTATGTGCAAACTCTCTGATATTCTGCATGAATTTTCTCTGCTACTTGTCATTGAATTTCGCAAGCTCCTTCTATTGTGTTTCTTAAAAAACTCTCTCTTAGTTTAGTAGGATCCTTAGAGTTTAAAAGGCCCCTCTTAGTTTAGAAGCCTCCTCTTAAGTTAGTAAGTTCAGAGTAGAAGGCTCCTCTTCTTTTCAGAAGGCTTAACTCAGACTGACTTTTTAAGTACATGTGTCCTAAGAGGAAATGATTCAAGGTGTCGTTTAGCTTTTAAAAACGTGCAAGTCATTCTGACAGCTATCCGTTGTGATTGATAGAAGAAATGCAAATGATCGCACTCCCTTTTTTAGCGTGGACGACTACCTTTTCTCATAATCATAATCGTTATCCTTCTAAGAACCGTCATTTCTCTTACATCTTAATTTTTTGCTTTCTCTCTGCATCCAAACTTTCTGCATTTTTCTTAACTTTGTCTTCCCAACAAGCTTCAATGGCAAGAACAAAATCAAAAGGACAAAAGATTTTTGGCTTGAACTTCTAGCCATGACGAAACACCTCGTCATGAATAAACTCTTGATTCTGATTCCTCTTCTTTGTCTCCATAGTAGGTTCTCTAGACACTTCTACCGAGCCTCTTTTTGTCTCCTCAAAGCTCCAAATGTTAGAAATACCCAATCAGGAGACCCCAAAAGATAGGAAAAGGAAGATTGTTATTATGCTGTCTCTAGATTACTCTGACTCTTTTTCTGATGAAAAAGAAGAAACAATCGAAAAACATTATGCCTTTGGCTTAGAAGAAAAAGCATAAAAAGAAAAAGAAAAGGAAGAAGAAAATAAAGAAGAAAGTGAAGAAGAAGAAGAGACTTTCAGTAAGGGGGAGTTACTGAAAAATGTGAGAGTCTATTTACCAATTCTCTCCCTACCAATTCCTACTCCAAAAACTTCCGCAATTCCTAAACCTAGTTCCAAAGGGAAGAAAGTGCCTGAAGTGCACTGGGAAATAAATGACAATGATTAAGATGAAAAGCCTTCTCAGTTGGAAAAAAGACCACGAACAAGAGGAATTGTTACAGAACAAGCTCCACAAAAAGAAATTGTTGAAGAAGAAAAAGAAGAATCAAGGAAAAGGAAAGGGGAAGAAACAAGAAAAGGGAAAGAGCATATGACTGAAGCACCTATACCTGAAGAAAATATTGAGGACCCTATTGCTGAAAATGAGACTTTCTATGAAAAACTGTTCTTTGAAGAAGTTCCAAAGGGAAAAAGGTCGAATAAAATGAAAACTATTGTATAAAAGAAGGGAGAATCGACAGCACCAATAAGTTGTTCCAATCAATGGAAGCGGAAGCAAGGTACAAGATGCGCTATAAAAAGAGAAAGGTGGTAGCAGGACGCATCTTGTCTCCCAACCTATTTGATGATATAGGTATTCTTATCAAACCCTTCTTTCATTTTGTCTTTTTAAATTTGGATGAGACTGTGTGTGATGAATTGGTAAGGAGTTTTTACACACACATGAGAAGAGAGGAAATAGATGGGAAGCTTACAATCATCTAGTAGGTACGTGAGTGCAAGATATTGGTTACAGAAGAAATCTTAGGCAACATTCTGGGTGTCAATCTAGTTGGTAGAACTGACGTTCCATGTTAGAAGTGGGACATTACTGACATTGATCTGGAAGAGGCTATAGACTTTATATGTCTGCATACTAAAAATGCCCATGAAGGGAGACCAATGTGTAGAAATTTGGATCCACTGCCTAGATGCCTTGCATCAATATCGGCTACCTCAATTTTTCCAAGAAGTAGCTCAGTAGGAAGATACAGTTTCCTAGATACCTACATGGTATACAATCTACTGAAGGGCAATAAGATGAATCTCCCAACAATGATCCTTAAGTTCATGGTAGACAAGGGAAGCCACAAGAACACTACTGGAGGTCTACCTTATGGAATGTTGTTGACCAAGATCTTTGCCTATTTTGGCATCCCTTTTGACAATGCAACATAGTATGAGGCTGGAAAGTTTCATTCCTCCATTCCATATCAGTTCAGGTATAAGTTGAAGGGAAATATCTGGGTGGAGAAGAAAACTGAAAAAGTAGCTGGCCTTTTGGGTCCTGCCTCAGAGCAAAGGTCTAAAAGGATGCCAGAAATTGCAAGTCCTACTCCCGAGCAACAGGCTCCTGTCCCCTCTCTGATTGAAACTAGCACGAATGATCAATTTCTTCAACTCCTGAAGAAAATTCTATCTAACCAGGATCAAATGCATGAACAAATTGACAGCCTCCAAAATCAAATCATGGATTTGCAAATTCATCTTAGGAGAAATTCTTCCTGATTGTGAAAATTGATTTTCTTTCCTTATACGCTTTTTTATTTCAATTCCTCCCCATCTCTCTTATTATTTTTCATAATGAAAAAGGGAAGAGTAAATTGACATGCATGCATATTTTTGCATATATGATGTGATGATATGATTTCTCAATACTGCTCCGGTTATATCTGTGATTGAATATGTTGTTGAACTTGTGTAAATCTGTGATACATAAATGATAGGTTCCCTTCTTAAAAGATAGGCTCCTTCTAAGTATGACTGAACATATAAAAGTCTCAGGTATCTTTCGAAAACATATATCATCTCTTAGAATTTTGAAAAATATAGTTATTATTGCTTGTCATCATCAAAAAGGGGGAGATTGTTAGCTCAAGGCTTATTATTAATGATTTTGATGATAACCATATTTCAAAATTCAAAATGGATTTATTTGCTTTCTATTGCTAATAGATTAACTCTTAAAAAGGAAATAAGATCGTAAGAAATAAGCTTTTTTTCTTGCAGGAACCTTCTTTATGAACTTACCTTATTAAGAATAGTTTATCCGAAAGGATCCTACTAATTATAAAGGTCATAAATTAGTCGCATGATTACTAGAGGATTTTTGGCAAAGGTGACGTCAAATTTATCCATCCAGTTGAGTAAGGATGCAAGTGAAGCAACGATTAGTTAAAGGAAATGTATATTTAAAAAAGAGTCAGCGCAGTAGAAACACAAAGAAACAATACATGATCTTGCAAATTTATATCGATGAAATTCATCAAAAGGATATAAATTCTTGAAAGTGATATCTTTGTAAAAGATTCTCTTATGTGTTAGAAAGTGAAATTCTGTTGAGAGAAATTACTGAAGCTCATATCAAGCAAACCTCATTTATTTTAGCTTATAGAGGCTAGTGAAATACTACTAGTGTGGAAGGCTAGAAAACCTTAAAAAATACATACTCGTGAGCTTAGAGAGGCTCGTTAAATTTAATACCTAGTTTTTTTATAGTGAAACACCCAAGTTGGATATTTGGGGACAAAACGTAGGCTTAGGTTGTAAGCCGAACTAATATAAATCGACTGTGTCCTTCTCTCTCTTCTCTTAACTTTTATATTTCCGCATTATATTGTGTGTGTGTTTATTTTAGCAAAAGGCTCCTTCTGTTTATAACTTGCTAAAAGTTCCTTTTATTTCAACAGGCACCTTTTGTTTTAAAATTGTTTTTAACTGGACTTATTCTTTAGCATGCTCCTATCATTTAACAGGTTATTATTATCTGATAGGCTCCTATTGTTTTTTAATTTTTAACAGGCACCTGTCTTTATACGAATTGAATGTTGTTTGTGAAAAATTTTTAAGCCACACACAATTAACCCCCCTCTTGCATGTGTTTGCTTTATCAAGTAGCACTCACGTCTTTCATATCAAATTCACTGCTAAACTGAGCCTTCAACCTATCAACAAAAGCCTTACTAGGCACCGCAATCAATATGTCATTAAAATAAAGCAAAAGATAGATGAAGGAACCATCAGGGAACTTTTGAAAATACACAAAATTATCATAGCTACTTCTAGAGTAGCCATGCCCAATCATAAAAGAGTCAAATCTCTTATACCATTGTCTCGGAGATTGTTTAAGACCATACAAAGATCTCTTCAAACTGATGAGACCATACAAAGATCTCTTCAAACAAAAAACATGGTCCTCCTTTCTTTAAATCACAAAACCCTCAGGTTGATGGATGTAAATTTCTTCTTCAAGATAATCATGCAGGAATGCAATTTTCACATCCATTTGTTTAAGCTCCAGGACATGCAGAGCAACAAGAGATAATAGTACCCAAATAGAGGTATGACGAACACGGGAGAGAATACTTCATTGAAATCAACTCCTTCACATTGATCAAAACCATCTACAAAAAATCAGCCTTATATCTCTTACTTTCAACATCGGGGATGCCTTCTTTGAGCTTGTAGATCCACTTGCAACTAATAACAAGCTTACCCTTAGGAAGCTTCACCAAATCCCAAGTCTCGTTTTTATGAAGACTTTCAATTTCTTCCTGCATAGCACCAATTCGATTCCTAGCATCTGCACTAGCAATAGCCTCAGAATAATTCTTTGGCTTAGAATAAGTGTCAACTTCCTATGCAGCAACTAAAGCATAAGCGAAGAGATCACAATCATAATCCTACAATCTCGCTAGCAATTGGGTCTGTCTCCTAGAACGATCTCGGGCCAACACATAATTAGTTTTCCCTGGTGGTGGGCCAACTTGTTCAGTGGCATCAGTTTGAGTTTCCTGAGACTCAAAAGTAAGTGGGACTGTCCCCTTAGGGGGAGTAG
>JAOQMM010172410.1:0-10134 GCA_027563515.1 Erythroxylum platyclados | reverse complement strand
GGAGGGGGAGCTCTGCTCCAGATATCTTGTATTCCTATACTTCTAGATAATAAATCTCTACAGAGTTTCCTATCAAATTGCCACAATAAATATAGGAAAGGTTGACTTGCACTTCCCTTTGAGCACATAAATTAAATAAAAGTCAAACAACTGAAGAGATTGATCTGCACTTCCCTTAAAGAATGCAAATTCATATTACAGAGATGTCCATATCATGGAATTTCTTGATTCATAGTCAACTGATAGAAATAAGTTATTCAAGGAAAGTTATTTCATCTAGTCATTAACTATTCAAATTTATTCCAAGTGTCCACTAAAGCAAATAATTAAAGCCACTATTGAAATAACCAAAAAATTTGAAATTTTGAAACTCAATTATAAAACTAGGAAATGACAATTTATGTATTTCAACCAAATGCATCCTTGCCTTTTGGCATTGCTCTATATCAAAATCCCAAGTGTATAACCCTCAATTTTTGCTTCAAACTACAAGAACTTCCGAAAGGATTTCTCTTATAGTCTCAGAAAATTAATCACAGATGAAAAGAAGCTTATTCATCAGGTAAAAAGGTATTCCCCTGAAATGACTGGAACCATCTAATCCTGGTATTTAGCAAGGCTATCAAACATAAAGGATTCCTGGACACGCTTTTACATCATAAAAGGGAAAGAATAAGCTGGAATAGGTTGGGGAACACAAAATTGGACTCTTAGGACTAATACCGTGCCTGTATGTTCTCAAAAAATATATAACCAAGAAGGTTAATTCTAAATCAAAATGCTTTCTGGCCATTTATAGTAGAGTTTGCAAATGCTTCAACCAGTTTTAAAGCTGTTCCTGTGCATATTGGCTACGCTGCAGCTTTTGATCCATACTTGAGACCAAATGTACCTAGTGTAGGCGAGGTTCCAAGAGGAAAGTAACTAATACCTACAAAATTAGATAAGTAAGCACAATAAGGTGAAGACATGAACAAGCAATCCAAAGCCTTGTCTCAGCAGCATTGCTATTGACTCTAGACAACCTAACTCTTCATTCCATCTATGTCCCATCTTCTGTGTTCTGAGTTATCAAGTACCATAATAACTACAAGATTGTCCACCTTTCAAAATGATGAGAAACAAAAAACCAAAAAGTTACATATCTTTGAGGAATGAAGGCTCTAATGCTGGAGAGCGCATCAATAGGCCAAACTTTGGGTGAAGATACTGCCACTGACAGAGCACTGATGTATCTTTGTCAAAACTGACTATGATATTGAAACTTAGGAGGATTGAGATAGAGACTAAAAGCATGGTTCAAACCTCCATCTGTATTACATAACTGTAAGGGGTCTCAATATATTACTTCATATAAATGGGAAGCAAAGATAACAACCAAGATTAACAGACAACCATTGGTGTAAATGCAATATTAATCACAGAAGGGCAAAATGTTACATAACTACTATATCAAGGACCATACCAAGCAACCATAATAAGCGGATAACCTAGAGAACCAGCACAAATGAAACACCATTAATGTGTGGGAAATGGTTAATGATTTCACATGCTTATAGATTCTATAGGCATACATCATAGTAATGCCACACAATCTTCCTCTAGAAATCATCAAAGAGGGTAAATGGATATTATAACCATAACAGGTAAGAGGACTTCTTATGGTAGCAATTGTATCTCTTCATATTCTACCTCTTCTTCCAGAAGCAAAAAATGGAAACTTAAGTTAAGACATACACTGGTTGATTCCCAGAAAGTATCCAACAGGCTGGCTAGCAGCCTTCTAAGTTTGATGCAATACCTTATCAGCAAAGTCTGGAAGGTTTTCATGAGGATGCTCAGAAAAATACCTCTTCAGCAGTCCCTTGTCCAGCTACACCAAAGAAGTAATTCATATATGAATAGAAGAAAACTGAAAATAAAAGTCACAATGAATGATGATATTTTGTTAGGGTAGTCGGAACACTAATTCCCCATCCTCAAATCAGTCCTTCCCGTGGGTTATTGACCCAATACAAAAAAGATACAATAAAAACATTGTGGCAGTGAAATCTTGATATAATTCGAAA
Organism: Erythroxylum platyclados; assembly: GCA_027563515.1. NCBI lineage: Eukaryota > Viridiplantae > Streptophyta > Magnoliopsida > Malpighiales > Erythroxylaceae > Erythroxylum > Erythroxylum platyclados. The sequence goes on along the minus strand of JAOQMM010172410.1, from coordinate 8,065 downwards.
CAAGAAAGCAGCAAATCAAAGGCAATAAAAAAAATATTTTATAGAATTAAACAAAAGGATTCACAATTAAAAGAAACCATTATTTGGAATTTATGGAATACAAACCTTAGATTCATCAACACTTATGGGAAGATTCAAAAGATATTGCCCTGAGAGGGCTACATCAATCTCTTCATCAGTTGTTAGTTTGAAGTTACTCTTATCCATCACCTGTACAACCAATAAGCCCATTCTTAAATTTCCACACTAGTAGTGTACTTAATTTCTCAATGCTATAAACAAAATTGGTTAGTAAACTCTTTTGGTGGATTTCCATGCCGACTCAGGTTTTATTAGATTTCCAATGAAAACTGGAACTTAACAAAGTAGTTTTCTATAATTCCAGTATTACTTTAGTTTTCAAGCTTCTCAATAGTACATCATGAGTGGTCCAACTTAAGACATAATACAGAAGAAGAAAGTAATGGTCATACTACCTGAAATAGGTATGTCAAAAAATTTTGTTCAAGTACGTCAATTTCTTCAGGGGTAAGGTTTTGCCGCTCCAATTTCTGAGCACCAGTCACAGGGTCGAAGAGCGAATATAATTGCTGCAGACAAAAGTGCAATTTATTTTAGATAATACAAATGCTGAAGAAGCATCTTCATTTGCAATGTCAGTTTTGATATATTATAAAATAATATAACATAGAGAGAGCAAAAGAGAAGCCCACACACAAGCATACATAGTTATGTAAAGAAAGGAATTTCAGGGGCCAGGGAAAAGATGAATACCATCAAATCTTCAAACTGCAAAAGATACCAAGCTCGAATTGTGTACTCAACACGCTTACAGAGCTTCAGAAACTCGGCCCGATCAGAACTGAGTTCTGCAGAAATTTGACAAGTTCAGCGTCGATTGAAGTGAAACAACCAGTTCAAAAGTGAGGTACAACTAAAATTTATAATATTAATTACAAATATGTGTATACGTGTAAAAAGAACAAGGGAAGATTACATATGGTATTTCCATGTAAAGCATAGGGGATAAGAAATTTTCCCGTTTCCAGCGTAATTCAATAAAATGAAAAAGTGCCAACACCAACGTTGCTACCTCTATCCAACTTAGGAGAAGTTGTAAACCACAAAATTTTTTTAGCATGTGGGTCACCATGCAGAGGCTGAATAAACAACATGGAACCAGGGACATTCAGACAGGCCTGAAAGCCCTCGAAAATACACTTATGACGTAACTGGTGAACAAACAGAAAAGGCAACTATGTCTATTTGATCAACTTGAATGACCCAATTATGCATAGAAGCAGAACGACACATGCATTATTACTTCTATGGAAGCGCAAAAACAACATGGTATAACTGAAACCACAGGAAAGAAGAAGAAAGAGATAAGATAGAAGAGAGGGCAAAAGGGGTACCAATAAGATTGGCCAAGGTCATGATAAGCTTAGGTTTGAGAATTGGAATGACGGATTCCTTCTCCAATCTAATAACTTCTTTGTTCTTCTTCTCCATTCCGATTCTTCAAGAATACCAGTTAGTCTCTGGCTGTCTCTTGCTGCCTCCTGGGATTTATGGCACAAGGAAAGAAGAGAAGGGATTCAATGACAATTACAAGTTAAAGCAGATTCTTTTTTCCCCTTTTTTTTTTCTTGGAAAAGCTTTGGGTTTGGAATCTAAAAATTCTACAGGGACTAATAACTGTAAATAAATTAAATGGAAATGCTCTTAAATTCATTCATAATTGTCATTTATGTTATTTAATTACCAAGGTAACTCTGTTTCTTCTCCTAATCAAGAAGTTTTCAGGCTAACGTGCTACGTGCCTTGGTTGGGAGGAGTAGGGGTAGGACCCAAGTTCTTGCTTGAAATGTGCTTGTTTGTTAATTCTTTACGTGTTATTATTATCATTATTAATTATTGGAGTTTGTGACAAACAAGGCCATTGTATTCGTTAAGATCACAAACAATAAGAACAGAGCTTTGCTTGTTTTATCTTCATACCATAAAAACGGCACTATTGAAAACATTTTTTTTAATGATTAACCGGTGTAGAAAATTCTATCATAAAAATTTTGAACTGATAGATTTAGGATATTCAATTTAGTTTTCAACTTTTTAGTTTAATCTACTTTAATAGCTTTTGTTGTTAAAATTAATCAATTTATTAATTAATTAGTCAATTTTTATAAATTAATAAATTCTTATTAATTAAAATAAATCAATTAATTTTCATTTAACGATCTTTTTTAATTATACTTCAAATTCTTTGATAAGAAAAGGCAATAGCTTTCAATGATATTTTAAATTCTTAAATATAATTAATCTTTAACTAATATTATAACTGTCTAATACCAAGTTGAACTTTTTAAATCTTAAAATTATTGTCTTCTCAGTTTAAATTTTGATTTAGTTTTTATAACTGTGATTTTTTTTTTTACTAATTATGAATATGGTTGCGTATTATTAAACTTTCCTAAATTTTAAATATCAGTGAAATTTTTACTGAATTGTTGTTGTTGGTAATGCACTGTAGAAACAGAACTAGCCCCACTTTGCTTTTGGTCATTTTGATCTTCTTTCTTTTTTTTAAATTCTTCTCCGAATCATCTTCATATAAGCAAGTGTGTACACTACCAAATACAGACAGCTTTTCCCAAATAACATAAACCCATCCACCATAAAAGACTCCACCAAATAAGACCAGCTCTTAACATCATTTGTTTTTCTTTTAAAAAAGTAAATAAATATATATATTTTTTAAAAAAAGTTTCAAATATATTAAGCTATATTTTACACAAAATTCCCCATGAAGGCCAGCAAGTAGATCAGAGCACTAAACTCTGTTGTGAAACAATAATTTCAGGTAAGAATTATTTATTATGTGTCATTTAAGTAAGTTCAATTTGCCATCTTACAAGCATATCACAGAAGCATATCTCAAGGATTAGATCATTCTAGAGTTGATACAACCTTCAAAGTTCATTTAGATAGCAAAGAATTGATACAACCTTTGTTCATTGGAGTGACTGAACCCTAAAAGTTTCTTTTATTGCATCTAAATGGCATAATTGATGAATATCACTCCAAGCATGCAGAGATCACGTGCACAGCTCTCATAGTTTGTCATTTCAATTAGTGCAATGTCAGTAAAATGTTTGTTACGCAATAACAAACTCCAGAAAACGTTACTGTTATTTTACTTGTTTTTCTGTAAATAATGTATATATATATATGACTCCAATCATTCATCGAGATAGAGAAAGGGATTCATTCTTTGCAGTCAACACATGAATAAAAACACGCTCATACATAGAGAGCTTTATTTCGTCCGAATCTGGCTTCATTTTTCTTTGAAGTTTTCATGGTATCAGTGCTAGTTCTAATCATTTTCTGAGTGATTTTCATTTGATTGCTTATTTCGTTGGTGAATTTTCTTTTCTTCAAATTTCTGTCCAGTAATGGCGACAGATTTTTCTACAATTGATTCTGCAAGTGAATTGTATCTTCATCACTCAAATTTTCCTATTTTTTTGTTGACAAGTGAAAAACTCAATGGAGACAACTATGGGCAATGGCTACATGCTACAGAATTTTTGTTAATTGCAAGAAATAAGCTTGGCTTTGTCACAAGAACCTGTCCACCACCTGCTTTAGATTCACCTCTTCGATCCCAATGGGACCACTATGATAAGTTAGTGATTTCTTGGTTATTTCATTCAATCGATCATTAGATTCAACGGAGTGTGTTTACTGTAAGACCTCAGCAGAAATGTGGTCAAAATTACATGATAGGTATGCACAATCCAATGCTCCATGCCTTTATCAAATACAGCAAAACTTATCTTAAATTTCCCAAAATCATGGCTCTGTTACTACATAATTCACCAAATTCAAAACTGCTTGGGATGAGTATTATTCAATGATCGATATGCCTATTTATAATTGTGGTGTTGGAAACAGTTTTGTTCAATTACTTCACACACCGCAAATTATACATTTCCTCATGAAACTCAATGATGATTATAAGACAGCTAGAGGCAACATCTTAATGATGCAACCTATGCCCAATCTCAATCAAGCTTATAGATTGATACTACAGGAGGAAAAACAACGTGAAATGGAAAACAATAGTCATATTTCCTCTGATTCAATGACTTTGGCTGGGTCATCTAATAAGAATTATGGTCAATCATTTAGTAATAACAAAGTTCATCCACAGAAGAATAGCTTTCCATCTCATTTCAGCGGTCATGATGGAGGGAATAAAAAGTTGAGGTTCTTTTGCAATTATTGTAAAACTCCTGGTCATACTGAAGATCAATGTTACAAGAAGCATGGTAGACCATCTTTTGATGCTAAAGGAGGTGGTAAAGGATAGCGATTTGTTGGTCATGTTCAATCTAATAATAACGTTTCTGGTTTGCCTTCTATTGGTGTTAGTTTTTCTTCTCATCCTGATGGGTCTGCACACTCTGCTGAGGCCACACCATCTCAAGTACTTACTACAGAACAGTACAATCAACTCATTGGTCTCCTAACTAAGTTACAAATGGACCCTACTGGTCCTAGTTCTTCTTCTACTGCAGTTGGAGATACATCTGCTTTCACGGCTGGTAATGGATTATATTTCTTTACTTCTGGACTAACTCATAATGGATCCTTGATAGCTTTAATCACATTACACCCCATTTGCATTATTTTATTTCTTACCAACCTGTCATTGCTCCTTATTATATTACCATTCCTAATGGAGCTAGAGCCCAAGTTCAGCATATTGGGAAAATTAAACTTGTTGATCACATCATACTGCATGATGTTTTACATGTTCCTAAGTTTCATTTCAATCTTTTATCCATTACTTGATTGACCAATCAACTTAATTCCAGCATCATCTTTTCTCCTACTTATTGCTTTCTCCAGGGGCCTTCAATGAGGCAGCGTCTGGTGCTTGGTAAAGAATCCAAAGGACTCTATCGTATAGACATCACTGCTGAGGATAAAGCTATGCTCCATAACGCAATTTCTTCTGGTTCTCTTATTTCCAATCAATTTGTTTCTGTCACACCCAAGAATTTGTGTTCTCATTCTATTATTAATTCTGTTTTTACTCCTTCTGTCACTTCTAAAGAGTCTATAGCAGTGTGTAATGTTTCTGTTGTGCAACTCTAGCATTGTCAATTAGGACATCTACCTTTTGACAGAATGAAACAAATTAATTCTATTGATTGTTCACAGTCTTCATCTATCATATGTCAAGTTTTTCCTCAATCTAGACAACATTGATCTTCTTTTCCTTCTAGTTTAACTCACACATCTAAACCTTTTGAATTGATACACGTTGATATATAGGGACCCTATGGACATGGCACTTACAATGGTACAAGATGTTCATGACAATTGTTGATGACTACACCCAAATTACTTGGACTTATCTTCTTGCCCAAAAAAGCAATGCCTTTCTTATTCTTCGATCTTTTGTAACTTTTGTTGAAACCCAATTTGATGCCAAAATTAAACTCATCAGGACAGTTAATGGCATTGAATTTTGTGATACTTCTGCTACTTCTTTCTACCTTGAAAAAGGGATTATTCATCAAACTAGTTGTGTTGATACTCCACAACAGAATGGTGTTGTGGAAAGAAAGCATAAACACCTTCTTGAAACGGCCAAAGCCTTATACCTTCAATCTAAATTACATATCCAATTATGGGGTGATTATCTTCTTACAGCTACTTATTTGATCAATATATTTCCACTGTCAGTTCTTCACGATAAGACACCTTATGAACTTCTTTATAATCAACAACCTGCATATCGTCACCTTAAAGCATTTGGTTGTTTTTGCTTTGCTTCTACTTTGAAAAGAGGGCGACATAAGTTTCATCCACGAGTTATACCATGTATTTTTCTTGGATATCCCTTTGGCAAGAAGGCTTACAAACTACTTGATTTAACAACCAATAAAACATTCTACAGTACGGATGTCGTTTTTCATGAATCTCATTTCCCTTTTCATCATTTTTCAGCACAACAGTCCCCTTTTCTTTTGCCCATCCCTCCTTTGGATGTCCCTTCTACTAAACCTCACATTTTTTCCGCAACTCACACACCTTTTTCTCCACCCAACACCTCCATTGACTCTGTTTTTCCTCCTCCACCTTCTTCAACTTCAGATTCTATTCACTCCCCTTTAATTTCTTCTCAACCTTCTGCTGACGCCTCTTCTTCTCCTACTTCTCAGCCTTCTGTCGATGCTTCTTCCCTCATATTCTTAGAAGAACTATTAGAGTCCATAAACCACCTGCTCATTTACAAGATTACATTTGTTCTTTTTCCTCCTCTACAAACCACTTGTATAATTTTGTTTCTCTCGACTCCTTACATGTTATTTCTCAAGCTCATCTTACAAACATCACTTCCTTTTTTAAGCCAACCTCTTATCATGCCGCTGCCATGGATCCCAAATGGTAATGCCATGAACAACGAAATTACAGCCTTACAAGCTAATGGTACTTAGGAGCTTTCTGACTTGCCTCTAGGAAAGAAAGCTTTACGGTTAAAATGGGTGTATAAAGTCAAATTAAAATCTGATGGCTCACTTGACAGATTCAAGGCCAGGTTGGTTATTCAAGGTAATCGTCAACAATATGGTGTCGATTACACTGAGACTTTCTCTCCTGTGGATAAAATGGCTTCCATTCGATACATCATTGCTCTTGCTATTTTTAAGCATTGGTCTTTATATCACCTTGATATTAATAATGCTTTTTTGCATGTAGATTTAATTGAAGAAGTCTACATGGAGGTACTGCAGGGTATTCCCAATCCTGACCAGAAGGTTTGTCGATTAAAGAAGTCTCTTTATGGCTTTAAACAGGCCTCTAGACAGTGGTTCACTAAATTAAAGTCTTCTATTCTCTCTAAAGGTTTGCAGCAATCCATGAATGACCATTCTTTATTTCTCAAAAAATCTGGTACTTCACTCACTATCGTTGCTGTATACATAGATGACATATTGGTAACTGGTTCATATGAGGCTCTCATCGCTGATCTCAAAACTCACCTTGATGTTGATTTTACAATCAAAGATTTAGGTATTTTGTGTTTCTTTTGGGTCTTGAGGTTACCTATTTACCTGATGGCATTGTTTTGACTTAAAAAAAATTCACACATGAACTTTTGAAAGACTCTCATATGCTCCATGAAAAATTTGTAGTCACTACTTTACCTTTACACTTCAAACTTTCTCCTGCCGTTAGGGACCCTTTACCAGATCCTACTAGTTATCGAACTCTCATTAGCAAACTAAACTTCCTCACCAACACTCGTCCTGATATTTCCTTCACTGTTCAGACCCTTAGTCAATTCGTGTCCAAGCTTACTACTCAACATATAACTGCTTTGCAACACCTTATTCGATATCTTAAAGGTACCATTGGCTAAGGAATTTTGATGAAGGCAACAGACACCCTACATTTGCAATCATTTTCTGATTCCGACTGGGCTGTTTGTCCCACATCTAGACGTTCAATTATAGGTTACTTAGTTTAGCTTGGTAATAATCCAATTTCTTGGAAGTCTAAAAGGCAATGTACTGTCTCCACTTCTTCTTCTGAGGGTAAAGGCAGCTTTTGAAGTTACATGGTTGATCAGACTCTTGGAGGAATTAGGTGTCACAAACCTAAAACCTGTCATTCTTCACTGTGACAATCAATCAGCTTTGCACATTTCTCGTAATCTCATTTTTCATGAATGCACCAAGCACATAGGTATTGACTACCATTTTACAAGGGAGAAAGTTTTAGAGGGCTTTCTTCAATTGACATACTTACCTACTCAACATCAGCTGGCTGATATACTCACTAAGATCCTTACTGTTAAACAATACTCTCACCTACTTCCCAAGCTGGACATGTACCATCCTCTAGCTTGTGGGGGGTGATGAATATACTCTAAGCATGAGGAGACCATATGGACAACTCTTATAGTTTGTTATTTCAGTTAGTGCAATGTCAGTAAAATGTTTGTTACGCAATAACAAACTTCGGAAAATGTTACTGTTAT
>JAOQMM010172381.1:0-10135 GCA_027563515.1 Erythroxylum platyclados | reverse complement strand
ACTAAAATAAATCAATTAATTTTTATTTAAGAATTTTTTAATTAAACTTCAAATTCTTCGATTGGTAAGGATAATCTCTTTCAATCATATTTTAAATTCCTTAATTTTATTTAATCGTTAGTCAGTTTTATGACGATATCATACTGTTTGAACCTTTTAAACCTTAAAATTTTTGTTTTATTGGTTTAACTTTTGGTCCGGTTTTTAAAACATTGATAAAAACCATTGTAAATAGAAAAACTATTAATGAATAAATTGATTCTTTCTCTCTCTATAATAATCTTTTTCTTTCTTCTTTCTTACAGCTCTCAATCCATAAATCCCCAAATTAGGGTTACATAATAAACACACAACACCATAGGTCTTTTGGGGATTTCCCCCAAATCAAGAATTTAGGTTTTTGTTTGTTATCCTTTTATTAATAATTTTATAGTTTTTTTAAGGTGAAATAAAAAAATCTCAAACTTATTTCAATTTTTAAATACTAGCTCAAACTTTAAAAAGTAGCGTTCAAATACTCAAAATTTTTAATTTACTGCAAAAATAACTCGACATTATGTTTCTTATTAACGTTGTTAACGTGGCTCGCTATGTCAAATTTTTGGTACTTGCTATGTGACTGCCATGTGTCTACTATTTTCTAACTAATTATTAATTATTTTATTAAATTTAAAACATTAAAACTAATTCATTTTCTTCCTTGTAACCCATTTGCTTCTAACTTTGATTGCGATTGATTTTGCCCAGTACATTTTCTTCTTCCTTCGTTGTTGATTTTGGAGCTCCGATTGTGATTACTTTTACCCTGGTACATTTTCTGCTTCCCTTCCTCATCGACTATCATGCTATGCTTTTAAAGTCATTACTCTGACTTATTTCTTCTACACTGGTACATTTTTTCTTCTCACTGCTCTGATACATTTATTTTACCCCGGTGCATTTTTTATTTTGATTGCCTAATTATGAAGTCATTGCTCCCTAATAGTTATAGAGTAAAGGTATGTTTTCTCTCGCAATCTGCCCCTTACCAATTTCTCTCCACCAAGTTGAAATTTTAATGTTATTATTTGCTCTTATAAGATCTTAGGGCCATATCTATTTGCAATAAGCTTGTGGTTTTGTTAACTTGGGATGTTGAAAGGCATTTTATTACAAAAAGTTTATTAAGAAGTTTTATCCCTGAATAGTGTTTTGTGTGTTATACATTTTGTGTTGTGACTGATAATTCATAAGGACCTAAACTTGGTACCTAATAACTTCGCATAATCTTCACTAACGTTATATTCACTAAACCTTGAAACTAGGTTTTGGAAATAAAGGAATGAACCAAGTATGAGGTCCAACTAGACACATTCGCTACTACTGCCTGGAGATGCTGACAGATTCATTCTGAGCCCCCTCTGCATAACCTAGATTCTAAACAGAATCACTTATATAGACTCCTTATTACTAACAATATATAGTCACTGATAGAGAAAGGAAAATGAGAAAAACAATGAGTTGCTCTCTCTATCACTAAGAAGTTGCTATCTATATAAGTAGAAGAGAAAGTAAACATAGCTTATATTTAAAATATATATATGATATGGAGTAACATTTGGAGAAGTAGCATGAACATTTATTTTATGGTTTATTAGCAAATTATAATTTTCCTCAACTTTTTTACAAATCACAAATATTTATGTGTATACCGGTTGCCCAAGGATATGAAGTAACATTTGGAGAAGTTAGTGGGAACACTTATTTTATGATTTAGCAAATTATAATTTTTGGCTAATTATTTTTTATTTATTCATAATTATTAATAGTATACTTTTTGTTTGTGATGTTTTATACAAATACTCAAACAACAACCACAAATAGGAAGAAATTCAAACTAAAGGCAAAAAATCAACTCTAAGAAAATCTTAAGTTAATGATAGTGAATTTGTAACAAAATAAAGAACTGTGTTTGAACATTATGTTGTGATTAGATATGGACTTGAACTTTATATTGTGACTTGGATATGGATTTGAACATTTGATTGTATTTTGAGGATCAATATAATATGTTGTATTTTGGAAATTAGTATATTGTGTTATGTTTTGGGGATTGGTATATTTATGTTTGCAAATTGGTATATCGTGTTATGTTTGGGGATTCGTATATTATATTAAATTGGTATATTATGTTTTGATATAGAAATTGGTATATTGCTTTGTGTTTTGGGGATTGGTTTATTATGTTGGATTAGTATATTGACTAATGTCAAATTTTGTAATGTTTATGAATTATTATATAAACTCACCTTTTGTGTGCATCATTGAATCTTGCAGATAAAAGTCGTATCCTAATGTATAGAAGATGTTTGGAAAATTTTTTACAATAATAATAACTTGAGCTCTTTTACTAAGACTAAATACCTACAAGGCACCGACAATTTGAATGATCATTATGCACTTGTATAACATTAGCATCATATAAGTTATAATTGAGATAATCATAATTCATTGATAAAAATATAAAGGCAATACTTACATTTGTATCATTGCATTCATAATTGTGGAACAATATTAGGCTCAGCATTTAATATCCATAGCCTCTTTTTGTCATTATAATTGGGACAATCAATATAGGAAATTTGAAAAATTACTCAAAATAGCAATATCCATAATATATACTAAATATAATAATCAAAATTACTAATATCGTTTTACCATTGAATATATTGCCTTCTCTTGGCAAAATTGAGTTCTGCTAAATTGTCAAACAGTAATAAATAGCATTTTTTAATCCACTAACAACACTTTTACAATCTTCCCAAGTTAAGTATATACTAGGTGTAGATGCAATAAAGGCCATTTTAATTTTATTTACAAGTATTTTTTTATAATACATATGACTTGATTAAATATGATTAGCATGATGTGGTTAAAATAGTACATTGTTTCAAGAATGTGCTAAGCATACTTGGAGAGTCAATGGTATTTTAGAAGTAGCTTACAATAAGCAATGAACATGTTTTTATATAGCAAATACAGCCATAGAAAATCAACTTGAAGCTTCAAGTTCATGGTTTGAATCAACTAATGTACTAGCTTATTTGAAACAAATGAAAATAAAAATTTGAACTATTTTCATTCTATAATCAGGACATAATCAATGTCTTCCCAACATAAGGAAGAGTTTCTTTACAAGCAAATGCAAATAAGGGTGAGTTTCTTTACCAATAATTATTGGTATGTTAATGAACAATTGATAATTCTTCGTTTCCATTAGCTTGTTTATAATTTGATGACGTGCGGTTTTATCTCAAGCCAATTAAAAAAAGAATGCTACTTCAATAGTTTACCATATTATGTTATAAGAGGAGATCAAATTTTATACTCTCAAGTGCAGTAATATTCTATAGTTAGTTTGATTGAATCTTTTATGTAAACTTTTTAGGACTGGAATTAGAAACAAAGGCCTTTTCTCTTACTAAAACCTATCTTTACACTTTACAAGGGAGGTAATGTTACTGCCCAAGCCAAAAGAGAGAAGTACCAATAATAATGCCTATGCCTAATAAAGCCAAGGAAGAGAACTACACCCAAGTTATCTTACGAAAATAATAAGCTAGAGTAAGCTCAAAACTATTGAACAAATGAAGGAAATAATATGCCTAACAAAATCATTGAACAAATGAAGGAAATATCTATAGTTACATGCTGATACTAGGCAATTGCAATCGAAGCTACATAGTTGACGGGAAAGGAAGCAGAAAGAGAAAGCATACCTTTATGACGATGAGCGAGCAATGACTTTGAAATTGGGTAATCAAAATAAAAAATGTACTGAGTAGAAGAAACGTACTGGAGCAACGAATTTTTAAAGTGTAGCACGACAATCGACGGGGAAGGGAAAAAAGGGATGGACCAGGGTAGAAGTAGTCGTAATCAGAGTTCCATAGTCGGTGAGGAAAGGATCAAAAAATGTACTGGAAAAAATCAATGACAATCAAAGCTAGAAGCACATGGGTTACGAAGAAGAAAATTAATTAGGTTTGATGTTTTAAATTTAATAAAATAATTAATAATTAGTTGGAAGTTGTGGACATGTGATAGTCTCATGGCAATTACTAAAAATCTGACGTGGCAAGTCACATCAGTTTAACGTCAAGTTATTTTTGCAACAAATTGAAAATTTGAATTTTTTAGCGTCGCTTTTTAAAGTTCAGACTATTATTGTAAAATTTAGATAAGTTTGAATTTTTTATAATTTATCCAATTTTTATTGTAAATTTTCAATATTGTTGTTAATATTGTAAGAGTGACAGATGCATCTGATTGTCACCACCGACGATGGCAACCATTGCAACAACAGAGGGGGAGAAACCCAAAAGGAGATTCTGTCATGATATAAAAATATCAGTGCAATATAAATAAGTAGCTATCACAACCCACTACCATCATCACGCATGCAATTAACCATATGCATACACTATCCAGTCCACTATAAATTGTCATTTTCTTATTTTTCAGACCAAGTAGAGCAACGAATAAAATTAGTTATAATAGTTACTATGATGTCCTCCTTATAGAGTATATTCTGGAGTCTATTGTAATAAATAGGCCCAAGCTCATAAGAGAGTCTTGTAACAGCTGGGTTGAAATTCAACAAAAAAAAATAGAATATATAAGCAAGAGAAGAATAATAAGAGAAAATAAAAGAAAATTTTCAGAACCTCTACACCTTTAGTGATGTATAGCATCTGTGGAGGCAAGTAGTATCATCATCAGATTTGGCCAGAAAGGGAACTTTGAAAGACCTAAGAAGGAAGATGTTAAATCAACCAAGACAAATGAAATGTGGGTAGTGGAATGGTTCCTTAAGTAACTACTAATACATTTAAGTGCCCGAGAATAATTATGGAGGTAGACAGCTTTTGACACCACCCTCAAAATTGTTGTTACCATGACAACTTGGAATCAGAGCCCCTTTCTTACAATTGAGCAAACTAGCTAAGACAAGGTCACATTCCATGGCCAAACGTGGTGGAGTGGCGGAAAGAAGTATGGAGCAATGCCTACAAGAGCTGGAATAGAAATTTATAGAGATGAATGATGAATTTGTTGTGTCTAGCAACATTTGGAGGATGCTCGTAGATCAAATGAGCAGAAAATGGATTAGTTATTATTGTCTGTTCAATAATTGGCTAACAGCAAAGGATTTAATGAAACTGAAGGGGGTTCAACCTCAATTACTTCTTTAAAAGGGATCTTACCCACACCAAATAGACCACCGTCAAAGGTCAATCCAAACCTTGCTAATTCTATTAGAGCCACAACTAACTAGGGTGTAAAGTTCATTGATGTGAATCGGGTAAAGCCCAAGACTAAATTAACCCATTTTGATGGGACTAACACTAGACTATGGATTCGAAAATGTTCCCGTTATTTCCAATTTTTTGAATTCCTGAAGAGGAAAAAGTTTAAGTGGCTACACTCTATTTTGAAGGAAAGGTGGAGAGGTGATTAAAAAACTATTTAGTGGGATGAGAGGAGATTACTTGGGCTGAATTGTCCACGACATTATTAAACAAATTTGAGAAGTGGAACTTTGGAAGCATTATCGCAGCATTTAATAGCTTGAAACAAATTGGTAATGTGCCTAAGTACATAGAATCCTTTGATGACTTATGGGCTTGCCTAATTGAACTAAAACCACAGTTAGACGAGGATCATTTAAATCACAACTTTATTGGAGGATTGAAAGATGAAATTAAACATGCACTAATTATCATCAACCCACAGACTTTAGATGAAACTTATCATGTGCCAAAGCAAGAAGGGCTTAAGTTAGAGGCTACTATTTGGAAAATTAAATCTAGTTATTTCAAAATAGGGGTTATCAATGCTAAGAACCATGCAATCAAAAAAGTGGAAAAGCTAATTTTGGGGACACAACAAATATGGAGATAGATATTTCCTTGGTCATCAATGCAAGCCTAAGACGCTACATGGACTAGAAGCAGAATACAGTGCTGATGCTGAAATTGCAACTGATTGTGAAGTGTAGATAGAGGAGATAATACAAGGAGAGACTAAAGATGTTACATTGCATGCAATAATTGGATACACAACCCGAAGCACAATCAGAGTTAAAGGCTCATATGCAGGTAAACCCTTGATCATCCTCATTGATACTGGTGCTACCCATAGTTTTATAAACCCGAGGACCATTTAAGATACTCCTAGGGAACCTACTCATACTTTTCCCTTATTGGTGACTATGGTAAATGAAAACATAACTATTTCTAGGTTGGTGTATGAGGATCTGACTTGGAAAATGCTAGGAAATGAATTTACATTCAATGTCAGATCATTAGAATTGGGTGGATGTGATATGGTGTTGGGAGTTGATTGGTTGAAGACTATGAGTCCCATTACTTTTGATTATAACACCCTTACATTGAGGTTTGAAGGAAGGGGGTACTTTTATTGAGCTTAGAGGGATTAATGAGGCTGCTACCATTAAGATGGTTGGTACTGATTTGATAGATAGAATGTTGAAAAAGGGAGAAATGGAGTGGATAGCCCATGTTAACTATATCCAATCAAAACCTTTAAAAAATACCATCCCGAAACCAATATAACAATTGGTTGAAACCTACAGCGATCTTTTCAATGAACTAAAGACATTGCCACCCCAAAGACTCCTTGACCATAATATTACGCTAAAACCAAAAAGTCAATCAGTGAACTTGAGGCCCTATTGATACCCTTATTACCAAAAAACTGAGATTGAGAGGCAGATAAAGGAAATGTTACAAAACTACATCACCCAACCTAGCCAAAGTCCTTTTGCTTCCCTAGTTTTACTTATCAAGAAGAAAGATGGAATAATGAGAATGTGTGTGGATTATAGGAAGCTAAATGACATGACAATTAAAGACAAATTTCCCATACCCATGATTGATGGCCTACTAGAAGAGTTATATGGAGCTACAATTTTCACAAAGCTTGATCTTAGATCAAGCTATCAACAAATAATGGTGCTGGAGTTCTTCTCCTCTTATGACTTGCTGAAAGAGATTAATCATTCCTTCATTTGTATAATTCCCAAGAAGGACAGACCTAACATGATATCTGATTATAGACCTATCTCCTGTTCCTCGACAGTATACAAAATCATTGCTAAACTGCTGGCGGACAGATTGAGGATTGTTTTATCTGAGGTTGTGAGCTTGGAACAAGGTGCATTTCTTCCATCACGAAGTATAGGGGACAATATACTGATTTTGCAAGAGCTAATGGGTGAGTATCAATCTAGAAAAAGCATCAAAAGCTGTTGTATGAAGATAGACTTGTATAAGGCATATGACATTATTAGTTGGGAATATATTCAAGAATGTTTAGAAGCTATTGGACTGCCCTTCAGATTCAGGAGGTAGATTATGCAATGTGCCCAACCGTCCTCCCTTAGTATTTTAGTGAGTGATATACCATCGAGTCCTTTTAAAGTCACTAGAGGAATAAGGCAAGGTGGTCCTCTCACCTTATCTGTTTATGCTAGCAATGGAAGGTTTTTCAAAACTCATCTCCAAATTGGTAGAGAGCAATGGCCTGCTTCAATATCACTACAAATGTTCGGAGATGAAAATATCTCATTTGCTGTATGCGGATGATGTGCTATTGTTCACCAAGGCTGAGCTGCAATATGTAAGTATGTTGCTGGGAATGGTGTAGATTTTCACGGGTTGGTCTAGTATGAGGATTAATGTTCAAAAAAGTGTAGTATATATATCAGTGGATGACAATAACCTTGAATGGTTTGCAAATTTAGCTAGTTTTCAACTACAAGAGACCCCTTCAGATACTTGGGTGTGCCTATCACAGTAGGCAAACCAAAATTTTCACACTTTCTACCTTTAATTGACAAGCTGAAGGATAGAATATGTGCTTGGAAAAATAGATTTTTATCTCTAGCCGCCAGAGTTACCCTCATTACTTCGGTGCTAAATAGTATGCAGGTCTATTGGGCAACAAATATAGTTATTCCTAAAAAGGTGATCAAGGAAATGGATAGAATTTTGAAGGCTTTTTTATGGTTGGGGAACATTAGCAATCCAAAACAAGCCAAAGTTAAATGGAGTGAAGTAACAATACCTAAGAGAAATGGGGGTTTAGGGATCATTTCGTTAAATCAAATGCAGAAAGTGATGTTATACAAGAGGATTTGGAGGCTTTTCATTGATAATGAAGCATTGTGGGTTAAATGGGTAAGTGCTTTTCATATTAAAGATTATAATTTTTAGTAGATGCCAATCCCTATTGCATACTTTTGGATTTTCAAATATATGTTGAATCTTAGGGAGCATATATATCCGTACATGAAACATAGGTTAGGGAATGGGGAAAAGATATGGTTATGGTATGGTAATTGGATTGATTCAAGTCCACTTTCTCATAAAGCAGATTTAGCTATTCTTAATAATAGAATCCCAATGAATGCCAAGGTTGCTTGGTTTATATAGGATAGGGAGTGGATTGGAGGATTTAGAAATTTTCAATTGCTAGCCAAGTATTTGCCGAGGATACCTGCTGAAAGAGGAGAGGATAAAATGGTATAGATATTACATGCTAGGGGGAGGTTCGATAATAGAATAAGACACCAATTATTGACTCAGCACTTAGAGGTTGTTCCTTAGGCTGAGATCATTTGGAAACAGGTTATGAGCCATAAAACAACGGTTTATACATGGTTATCTATTAAGAACATGTTGAGAACCAAAGATAGGTGGTTTGGGAGTTATGAACCTCTTTGTGTTTTATGTAAGTTAGTAAATGAAGCAAAAACCACTTATTCTTTGAATGTGAATATAGCAGTTCGGTGTGGAGCATAGTGCAAACTATGCTTTGACTTTCAACGTTTAATTACACATGGCACGAAACGGTGAACATGATCATGAGATGTTCGAGAGATGGTCAGAGGAATAGTATACTTATTAAGATGACTTTCTAGATGGTAGTTTATGCCATATGAAGTGAGCGTAATAGGAGGATATACAAGAATGAAGAACAACAGAAATATAAACTGGCTTACCAAATTATAAACATGATTAGAGCGGTAATCACAGCAAAAGAGAAGCAGTCCACTATCAGTCAAGACCTTAGACTTTTGTGGCTAATTTGATTTTAAGTTTCTTACTTTTGTAAATGTTGTATAGGCTAGGTTGTATACGTATTTGTATGATCCTTGATTAAGATCATGAACAAGCTCTTGCTTTTGATTTATTATATTTCCTTTTAATTTCCAAAAAAACAAATAAGAATGAATGTGGAGGATATCCCTAAAACTGCCTTTAGGACTCACCAAGGCCACTATGAATTACTAGTGATGCCTTTTGGCTTAACCAATACACCAGCCATATTACAAACCCTAATGAATGAAGTTTTAGCCCCTTTCCTCAGGCTGTTTGTCCTAGTATTCTTTGATGACATTCTTGTCTGTAGTAAGGATTTGGAGGAACATAAAACTCATTTATATTATGTGTTTAAAGAGTTGAGAAAAAACAAATTGTATGTTAAGGCCACTAAGTGCATATTTGCACAAACTCGTGTGGAGTACCTAGGGTATATAATTTCTAAAGATGAAGTTTCCACAGACCCTGAAAAATTGAAATGATGATTAGTTGGCCAATTCCTACTAGTATTAAGTCCCTAAAAGGATTCCTAGGCCTTACAGGGTACTACCAGAAATTTATAAAAGGGTATGGCCAAATTAGTAACCCTTAACCAATTTACTCGAAAAGGACTCTTTCCAGTGGAGTGGAGAAGCTACAGAGGCCTTTAATACGCTAAAGAAGGCCATGACAGAGGCTTCAGTACTAGCACTAGCACTGCTAGATTTTACTTAACCTTTTGTTTTGGAGACAGAAGCAAACAATACAGGTATTGAGGCAGTTTTAATGTAGAATTCCAGGCCCATAGCTTTTATGAGTAAAGCCTTAAGAGATAGAAATCAAGGTTTATCCATTTATGAGAAGGAATTTCTAGCCCTACTCATGGCTGTAGCAAAAACGAAGACATTATTTGAATCTAAGTCAGTTTATCATAAAACCTGATTGTGAAAATCTTAAATATTTATTGGCACAAAGATTTACTACTCCTA
>JAOQMM010172370.1:0-10137 GCA_027563515.1 Erythroxylum platyclados | reverse complement strand
AACACCACCTAAGCTCGGCATAGTTGCGATTGTCGGTGCTACTGGTAGTCCGTCAGCCCATAGGTCTAGGTTGCCTAGGTCTATTGTCACACCTGCAGGGTAGGCTATGTTGAAGTCATCTACATAGAAGTATGAGTTAGCCCCTGCTGTAGCGTCAGTCGAACCTGATAGTGATATCTCAATTTGTCCGAAGGTCGTAGTTGGCGTGATTGTTAGGTCTAGCCGTTGCCAGTCGGTTGTAGCTGTTGCCACCTTAGATACTATCGTACCGTTGTCATAGTCTACTGTTAGGGTTGGCTTGACGTGGACCCCTGCCCAGTAAGCTGCGTCGTTAATCTTTACCCAGCAGGATATAGTCATCGTCTTATTCTGGATATCGCCTATCGGTACGCTTTGCTCCCAGTGCACTATTTCTGGTGTCATAGTCGGTTCGAAACGCATTGCATAGCCTCCAGCAGTCCTGACGGTGGTGTCGGCTAATCCTACACCTGTTCGGTATACCTTACCGTATGGCATATGAGTGAAATCTACCTTGTCTACCTGATTGTAGTTCTGGAAGCTTACCTGCGAGTTGTCTACCATCGTTTCATCAAAGCTTGATGGCGTTACGTTGGTGTTTAGCTGTGGTGTGTCAAATACTACCCTCATATAGCTAGGGTAACTAGCGTGTGCTGCGAATATTGGGAAGGCTACATTTTCTTCAAGTGAGAACTTCTCGTTTATAAAGCGACAATCAATCATTGATGATAGGCCCCAGATACCTCTAGGCATACGCTCGTAGACATTATTATTGAATACTAGCCCTGCTGATGTTCCGTCAGTCCTATACGCTGAGTAGGTTGAACCCCAGAAGTAGTTATTCTCAAATAGCGTGTTATACAAACCATTGGTGTTAGAGAAAAACGCCCCGACATTATTATAACAGGCGTTATTAGTGATGATGAACTTACGACTCCAGTAGAAGCCTGATACTTGTGATGACATAAAGATATTGCTATCTATCGTTTTACTGGCACTTTTCGTTCCGTATATGACGTTGAGCAATGTCTGTTTGAACATATGGTTTCGGCTAATTGAGATTGGTTTATCTGCAAAGTCTAGGTTGGTTAGAAGTGTTACGTTATTGACACCACCATTAGTGCCACTATTGTCCTCTACTGCGATTGTACCGATATTACTATTATCGTCGTACCAGTATGAACTACCACTAAACGAAAAGGATGCTCCAGACTCCTGCACGCCAGAGATTACTATATTATTGGCAGAGTGTATAAAGCTGGTCATTACGACTGTGTTGGTGTTCGTCAGCTCTACCCCATAGCCATTAAGCCTGATAACGTGTCCACCTGCTCGCCTCGCATAGTTTCGTATGTTAGGTGTTACGGCTATATTCGTGCCTGATATTGAGGTTATCTCATAGGGTGCCGCTTCAGTTAATGCACCTGATACCGTCGCCTTGCCGACCATTATTTTATCACCAACTGCCCAGCCTGTTACGTCTGTGGTTACAATGTTCGGTTGGCTATATGCAGCGTCTGCACTTAAGGTAGTTGAGCGTACTGCTGGTATCTCCCCATAAAGTTGGAAGTTGGCTCGTCCACTAGAGGGTGCGTCGTTATTGTTACCACCACCGTAAAAGCCTGATATTGTGGAAGTACCTGCAACGGCTGCTGCAATCTCAATTACAGCCTTTTTTGCTGTTGGTATCCGATTAGCTGAAGTACCAACGTGAAAGCCTGAGTGTGCTCCCATCATCACTATGCCACTAATAGTCATTGTATAGCTGGCTGTTGGTGGGTTTTCCCAGACTAGCATACCGTTGTTGTTGTAATCACCTGTACTGCCTGAGCATAGTACTGCACATATGGAGTTTACTGAATCACCTGTACTTAGCACTCCATTAAACCTGCAGGTCTGGTCAATGGTTATTCGGTCTTTGGCTATTATCACGTCACCAGTAGCGTATGTTACTGCGTTGTCACACCACGTTATATAGCTAGGAGCTGTACCATTAGAAGTTCGTATATTCCAAGTACTCGAGCCTGTGCCTTGTTCCACCTTAAATCGCCACTTATTAACTGAGGTGTCTACAGCATAGGGTGTGCCAAATACGAAGTCTCTAATCCACGTGCCGTAAGTTGAGTTGGTGGTGCTGTTTATTAGACTAGCATTGGTACGTGTCACGCTGGTTCGGTCAGTCCAAACGCCTGCTACATACTCTTGTAGGGTTACTGTTACGGCTCGTGTTGAAGAACCTGACACCATATAAATTATTAGACCCTGACAGTTACCAGCGTTGGCAAAGGTTACAGGTATATACTGTGGTGTTACTATCAATAGCTTAGTGGTACTCATCGGTGATAGGTTATAGCTTTCAGCCCTGTAGAAGCCTCCAGTTGCTGATAGGTTAGTTGCTCCGTTTGATACAATTACTGCCATTACAAGTTCTCCTCATAGCTATCACATACCTGCTGTGCTAGAACAGTTAATTCTTCCTTGCCGTCAGTGGTGGTGCCAGTTGTCGCTAGGTTGTCCACGACTATCTCTGTGCCGTTGCTCATATCCCAGGTCATAGCAGATGATACGTTCGGGTCATCTAAGTTGTGATATCGTCTGTTAATCGGTTTATGCATAAGTTTCTGTTGTCCTATCGTCCCACTTAGCTGTAAATAGTGCTGTACCTGCCCAGGTAATACTCATACCTGTGGTTTCGTCAATCTTCTGTATCTGCCAGACTGATGCACTTGTTGCCGAGCCGATGGCTGCCTTGCCCACATAGGTTACATTTGTGGTTGAGGTATCGTCTAGGAGCAGTTTGTAGATTGGTGACGTGGTCTGTATTGGTGCTGCTCGAAGTTCAGTGTTAGTTAATCCACCACCCCCTATATTTGAACCGTCAGGGTTTACTACTGGTATACTACCACCTTGGAGTTGTACATACTGAAATGTGCCTGAGCTGTCTTGGTATGGTGTGCCGTTGCCGCCTCCACCACCTCCACCACCTACTGGCTTGTCTACAATCTTCTTGAGGTGCTTATTGGCTTCGTCTAGTTTCTTGTTGGTAGTTTTAGCTTCTGTCTCTAGTGTCTTTAGGTCAGTTGTCGGTACTTCTGGTAATTCTATCTTGCTGATCGCTTTGATGATATCTAGCATTACATCTTGCAATGGTTTCAGGTTTGGAGCGTCTACGTTGATAATTGGCGCCTTTACATCTACATCTAGCTTCAGTGCTTTGATTGCTTTCTCTATTGGCGTGGTGTCTAGCTTGATCTCTTTTAGGTTGGTAACTGCTACTTTGTCTTTTTGTTCCGGTATCTTCGGTAGGCTTTTAGGTATCAGTGATAGTTCACGCTTGAGCGAGTTTAGGCCTTGTTCTAGTGGTTTTATGTCTAGCTTGTTGGCAAGTATATCTTTATCTAACTTCGATATGGCAGTTACTACTTTATCGACATCAGGTGTTGATATGCTTTTGAGTTGATTGACTACTTCTGTTTTGGTGGTTTTGCCGTCTATGAAGCGTATCAGCGTATTGAAGGCGTTTATGACGGTATCTTCGAGTGCGTTTAATTGAGCAGTTCGGTCTTGAAACTGTTGGTTGTGTGCGGCCTGATTAGCCTCTGTTTGATAGTGTTGGCGTATGTCTGATCGTTTTGTCATAAAAATCCTTGTAGGGGCGATACTAGACCGCCCCTGTGGTGAACTAACTTTCGCGAGCCCAGACACCCTTTATGCTTGAGATTGTCCAAGCAGTAACACCGGCAGTACCGTTACCATTAACAGTGATCTCATCACCAACCTTTGAGGTTGCTTTGGTGTTGATAGCATCTTTGTTAGTGGCGGCAGTAAAGCCGTTACCAGTGATACCGTCAGCAGCTGCAGGGCTTACTGAAACAGCAGCACTTCCGTCTGCACCAGTACCGGCAGCGGCGCCAGTTGGAGCGTCACCAGCGTTACGAATAGTAAATGACAAACCATCAGCTGTAGATGGTAGAGTTATTACTACACCGTCAACTGTTACGTTTTGTACGATACCTGAGTCGGCAGCTACAAGTGTTTTGTTTGTGGCTACATCAACAGATACGCGTCCGTCGTTTAATAGTGGCATAATTATCCTACTTTCTTTTACTTAACTTTTTTAACTTCTTTAGTCTCTTCAACAGGGGTTTCAGGAGTTACACGTGGGTCACTCGCGCCAACAAATACAAATCCGGCTCTGATATATGAGTTTGTTAGTGGTACGCCAAATGTCGGGTCGTCCTCTAAGTGTACGATTGCTCCTGTTTCTTTGTGTTTGTACCAACCATCCTGTGATTGTTTGTTATTTGCGTTAGTTTCTTGCATAACTCCTCTTCCTTATTTAGTTACTAGGCTTTAGTGTAGATACGAATACCAGTAGCCTTTTGGCTAAGCACGAATGCGTCGTGGTATCGGCGTCCTTGGCAGATCCAACCGTCAACATCTTTGTCGTTGTCGATTGTTCGTACCATATCGAACTTGTTTACAGCTACAACGCTTTCCTTACAAGTGATCATGAACTGGAAGTTGGTTACTAACATTGAAGCTGGTACTTCTTTGATAGTAAGACCGTCAACCTGTCCAATAATACCCTTCTTGTTGTCAGCATAGCTAGTGTCACAGTCTTGTTTGAATTCAGGGTCTCTCTTAAGTAGATTCAATACTGTTGGAGTGATCCATAGAGTCCTACCCTGTTTAGGGTATTTAAGCTCTGTGAGTGCTGCTTGCTGTGCCAAGATTAGTTGGTAAACTGTATTATTTGCTACTGCTGTACCTGCTACTACACCCTGAGAGTTTGCAATAGCGTAAGCTGATGCAATACCTAGGTTGTATGTGTCGGTTGCCGGAACTGAAACTTCTCTAACCTGTCGTTTGATAGCCTTAGCTGATTCAGTAACCATCATGCTGTCGCTGTAGTTACCTCGGTCAATGCTGAAGCTAAATGACTTGTCTTGAGATAGGGTTAGTGTTTGTGTACCAGTACCAAGCTCTACAAGTGCTCCGAAACGGCTTAGGCCACTTCTTACATAGTCGTTTTCTGCAACTGTGTTTACGTTGTAGATTGTTACTGAGTTCTTACCATTGAAGTCTAGGCGAATGCTCTTAGAATCAAATACATCTAATGTAAGTGAATCAAGGTAAACTCGCTCATCAACGGCGTTTAGATGTGCTGCTGCGTAGTTTTGTGCCATTATTCTTTCTCCTTTTAGTCCTCAGCCGTCAATATGTCCATGATTTCGTCTTTTTGGTTTTCCTTCGGTTGGGCTGCCGGTTTTGTATCGGAGTTAGCTCGCATTTTGCGAGTTGCCCTTACCTGCTGGACTGCACCTGTCTTGACTGCTCCACGGTATAGTTCGGCTGATTCTGTTAAGTGTTCAAATAGCGAACCTTTTATCCCTACCATGTTGCCGTTCTGGTCGTAGTCTATGTAGCCTGCGTTAAAGTCACGCATAGCTTTGTTATAGGCTCTTTCGTTGAACTGCTCCTTGTTGTCTGGATTAAAGATTTGCAGGTCTGGGTTGGACTTAACGCGCTCAAACTCGGTTATAAGGAGTCCTTCGGTATGTTCTACTGTCTCCCTATATTTCTGGGCTTCCATCGCTCGTAAGCGTTGGTCGTATTCGTCTTCTGCACCGCTGATGTGTTCATCGGTTACAGCTCTGATCCGCTCCT
Organism: Erythroxylum platyclados; assembly: GCA_027563515.1. NCBI lineage: Eukaryota > Viridiplantae > Streptophyta > Magnoliopsida > Malpighiales > Erythroxylaceae > Erythroxylum > Erythroxylum platyclados. Next base: position 4,449 of record JAOQMM010172370.1, on the reverse strand, counting down.
CCCTCTCGGCTTGGCGGCGTTGTCGTTCCTCATAGCGTTTACGAGCTTCCTCTTTGGGATCATCTTCGGCTTGTTGTGTGCCATCTTCTTCACCCTCGGCTGGCTCAACCTCCGCTTCGGTCTCAGAGTCGTCTGTCTCACTTTCTTCTGGCGTTTCCTCGACTGTTTCAACCTGTATGGTTGAATCGTCCTCTGTGTCTGCTAGAATCTGCGTGATTACGTCAGTTTCCTCTGGTAGTTGTGCATTGTCTTGCACGCTGGCTGACTGGTCGTCTTCCATAGTTTCTCCTTTATTCCTGCTTGTTATTAGGTTGCGAACCTCTGCTGCTTACGGCAGCGAATCGTCTGTAAGGGGACAGAGCGAGATAGCCTGTTTTGGGCTACCTCACACTATCTCCATGTCTTTAATCTTATATTTACCTCCTTCCTGGTAGAGTATCTTGCCTTGTGGGATATGTTGCCTGAACCGGATGCCTTTGTCTGTTAGACCCACTAAGTAATTGCCTTCTTGGTGTACTTTCTGGAGCTTTGCTGATATGTCCATTTTGTCTATATCAAAGGTATGGTCTGTTCGTTGGGTTTCTGGTTTATTATTTTCTATCATTTCTTTTAGCCTCCCTCAACGCTAGTGTGAACTTAGTTTTCAACTCCTCTAGGTATTTCCGGTATCGGGCAGTGGCCTTTACTTCAGCCCTGTATATGTCTGGGTCGTCTTTAGTGTTATCGGTATAGTCTGCGATATAACCTAGTGCTAGCTCACGTTCTGATTCAATCATATCAAGTATCAGTTGTAGTTTAGGTGTTATCTCGGCTAGCTGCTTGCGCTGTTCGGCCATAAATTGTTCGGTCTTTTCGTCTTTGGCCTCGTTACCGAATACACCTTCATTATCTACGCCGGTATATAATGCGCTATCGTCGGTCATTGGTCGCCTCCTTGTAGGAAGTTAAGTATCTCTTCTTCACTATAGCCCTGCTGTCTGGCCGCAAGTACGGCAGTTGCTACATCTTCACCTATGCCATATTGTTGCATTGTTGCTGATAGCTCGTCGTTAAGCTGTGCTTGGTCTTGTGGTGGTACTATCTCTTCGGGGCTAATCTCGTCTAGCACCTTTTCCCACTGGTCTGCGCCACTGGCACCTAGTACTTTTTTGAATGCTTCACCTAGGTTGAATCGGTAGCCCGATTGCTCTATTGCTGGTAGCACGTTTGGATTGCTTGTAGCTATGTCTATTAACTCTAGCCAGCGGTTTTTCTCATCTTGGTCTGCCTCTGGTCGTGGGTCAAACTCAAACTTAAATTTACCCCTTAGCTCCTCGTATAGGATAGGTATATCCTTCGATGATGGTTCTGGGGTTTCTTCGTTATCGTCAAAGTATCCGGCTTTGGTCAACCGTTCTAGGTCGTCTCCGGCTATTTCTAGCAGGTCCGCACCACTCATCATCGCCATGTGTATATTCATCATCTTTTCGGCCATTTTAGCGCCGGCCGTGTCGGCTTTATTGCGAAGGTAGTTGTCCTGAGCGTTTGTGCGTGATTCTTGCATTTTTACGCCGGCCGATGTCTTACTGAAGTTCGGATCGCCTGATTGTGCGCTGACACTGCCGTCTGTCCTGCCCTGTAGGTTCTGAAGTTGAGCTTTGTATAGTCCGAAGTTGCCTGGGAATTGAGTATATACGTTTGAAGTGGTCTGTACTACATCGATGTTAGCTTGTCCGGTCTGCCATAGTGCATCAGGAGCAAATTGTAGGGAGTCAAAGTTGGTTTGGTCTGTTGGCCCACTTATCTTTTTAGGTGGTTGTAGCCCTATCTGTGTTGCTAGTACATGTGCTTGGGTCATATAGTCTAATACGTTCTGGGTTGGGCCTGCAAGCTCTATTCTACCTATGCCATAAGGTGATTCCAGGTTCTCATAGCAGTATTGCATGGTGATTGGTAGGTCGCCTGTAGGGTCGGGGTTTACCCACTCTCTCACGCACTCACCGTCTGGCAGGTGCTTACTGAACATATAGAATGGTGCGCCTATGCCTCGCTGGAAGCAGGCTGTGATCTTTATGCCGCTGGCGTTAATAGCCTTCTCTCGCTCGTCTTGGTTTTTCTCATCTAGCTCTTTGCTAGTCAGTGCTGCATCTACTAGTTGTTTTAGTGCTTCTACGTTCCAGCTCGTGTCGGGGGTGGTCTTATTTATCTTGGCCTGCTTAGTATCTTCTTCTATCTGGTCTATTATCTTACGGAGCTGTAGCTTAGTATAAAATACGTCTAGGAACACATAATCACAGTCGTCTACGCTGAACTTGCCGGGTTCTAGTTTTACGTTGCGGATGTAGGGTAGCGACCAGTCTGAGCCGGTGTATGTTTCGTTTGATACAAAGAAGTTATAGCGTGGCTGTGCTCCATATCTTAGCGCGCGATATATTGATATCTGCTCTTTGTCAAAGAATGACGCCTGTGTGTTGGCTTTTGGCACAATCCTTCTTCTCCATATAATGTTCGCTATCTCGCTCAGCCACTGCTCGTCCCTATCTACTACGCTGAACTTGCCTGTTTGCATTACTGGGTACACCTGCATTGGCGTTTCTAGCAGTGAGGCTGCTAGTGATCCGTCGTTGACCCTGGGCATATTCTTCCCTAGTGTCTTAGACAGTTTGTTGCCGGCTATTCGTTCGTATTCATTAAACGGCTTGTGCCAGTCTTTCGCTGTTTTGCTGGCTTCATAGTAGCTATCGTTTAGCTCTTCTTTGGTGAGATATATTGCCATTCTAACCTTTTTCTCACGAACAATCTTCCGCCAGGTATGTTCTCTTACTATTGATTATACCATACACTACTATCACGGTGAAACATCCCTCTTTGTTTCTACGACATATGTCCTGGTTACAAGTCTGAATTGATGGTTCTTAGGGTTTGTGTCCACCTTTATTGTTACGCTGGTGGTCTGTTTATTCACTATTAGTTCTAGCGCCTTTAGTATCACCGTCATTGCCTGAGACTTATCTTTTACTAGCTCTGGCACTTGGTATCTCGTTGTGACCACCGACACCCTTCCGTTGTGATAGGATTGCTCTGTTATTATTTTACCGAACGCCATCCCACTCATATTGCCTCCTTATATCATAAAATTGCTTGGTTGGTATTGTTGGATTTTGATTGGTTCTTTTGGCCTTAGCGATTCCATACCGTATCTTAGGCTGTCTAGCGCGTGATCGTAGCCTCCTTGTGGCTTGTCTATGATTCTGCCCTCTTTGTCGGTTTGCCATAGGTAGTTGCGGTATTCTTTGATTAGGTTTATAGATCGCTTGGTTACTGATATGCGCTGATCTTGCAGGTATTGTATACCCTGATTGATTGAACCTTGCCCCTTATTGGCCGGTAGTATTGATATACCGTACTCTTTAATTTCGTCTATGCTCTTGGGTTCTGCACTGTCTGCTATTACTAGCGCGCTTGGCTGGTTCTTTAGCACATCTGCTATGCGCTTGTTGCTCATGCCTATCTGATATAGCACTTCGTCTATGATATATCCACCGTTGTAATAGTATATTGCTACTATTGCGGCTGGATCTTTGGCATATCCGAAGTCTAGGCCGTATCGCTCCAGTCGTGCTTCATGGGGTATGTCGTCTATTATCTTCCAGTCTTTGTATATCTTGCCTTCAATCTCACCTCTTAGCCCCTTGCCATATACTCGCCACCAGTTCTTATTTGTTTGGCGTGATTCTATCTCTCTTACAATGTTCGGGTCTAGTGCTTCGTTGTCTTTGTAGGTTAGTATTATGAAATTGACATCGTCGGAGTTGGTGATCTGATTCTCTTCGTCTGTTACATAGTCTTCGTATATATAGAAGTCGTTGGTTGGGTTCCAGTCTGCAAACGCGAACTCTTTTGTACGGATCAGTAGTTGCTCCCATGCTTCTCTCGGTATGTTGTTGGCCTCATTAACGAATAACCTGTCTCGTCTTGGGCCTCGTACCTTGCTGGGCTGGTCTGCACTAAAGAACTCTAGTTTGCTGCCGGTTTCAAATACATATGTGAAGTCGGTCTTGCTCCAGCGATTGTCTTGGAAGTAATGGTGTGATTGCATGATGTTTAGGAAGTCGCGCATTGCGCCTCGTCTTAGGTGTGGAAATGACTCGCTGACTACTGATGTTAGGGTTGGGGTATTGTCTGTTTGTGCTCTAGCGATCAGGTACAAAAGTATGCTGACCGTCTTGCTGGCTGATGTGCCACCAGCTACTGCCCTGATCCTTTTGTCTAGGCTAGTTATCTTTCGTGTCGCTGTTGTCTCTATGTACACTAGCTTGCTCCAAACTTATTATCGGTGTTGGTAGTTCCTTGCCGTTGGTGGTGTGATCTATTGACTCTTTTGCCTTGCCATGACCCTGATTGATCATCTCAAATATAGTCTTAATATCACGCTTTAGTACGGCTTCGGCGAAGATAGCTCTTAGTGCT
>JAOQMM010172350.1:0-10137 GCA_027563515.1 Erythroxylum platyclados | reverse complement strand
ACCTCGAACTCAAATATCAACTCATATATAGAATAATGGATATCATTAAAATTTCATAAGTATGAGATATCTTAAATACTAAAATTCTTTAGTATTTTGTGTATATATTTGCACTTAGTATAGGTAAACAACTTCCAATTTATCTCTATAGATCAAATTCCTATAATTAAGCTATTACCTTTTCATATCCAATACGAGTTGTTCTTGGACAATTATATTTTCATCATTTCAAAATTAGAATTATTGTTCTCTATCAACAATATGTATCTACATACTCTCATTGAACAGGACATCTATACTCCCACTAGCCTTCTTATAGACATGATAACTTCACAATCATCTCCAAAACAAACTACTTGAATTCATTATGAAAGTAAATTTTTCAATGTCTCATATCTTTTTAACTATACATCAAATGTATCAACAAAGTTGTAATTGGATGCATTTTCATGAGATTTGATCATTTCAAAATTTTGTTTTACTCCCAATAATTATCTTGAGAATCATTCTCCTATAAGTATTTATTGAAACAAACAATTTTTTCAATGAGTTAGTAAGATTATATCCAACTTTTTGGATATCTCATAACCATTTTATTATCCAATTAATTTATAATGAATAATATATGCTTCCATTAGGCATCAAACCCTTAAATCATTAACTCTGACTCTTTTAAGATCTGAGAGTTCTATCTCTAATATGAAATTTTGTTAATTGATCTAATTGGAACTACTGAACGTAAGTTATTGCACTAGGCATAACTATAATATCTCATACTGTATATTCCTCCTTACATAAAACCATACTATTATCGAATTTTGTTGTGAAGATATTAATTAGAGAATCTCACTCCCTTTATATAACCCAAAAATTTAAAACTCACTACAAAGTTCTTATCAAAGTGCTTCAACATTTTCAATGCTTCATTTCTACTTATATTTAAACACTTTGATCCTTTTATGAATTGTTATTCCATTGTATACATCACTTGCATAACTTTAACAATTCAATACCATCATTATCCTTTCATTAAAAGTGATTTGGTTATTCTTCAATGCTAGTTTCATAAGCTTCATATGATTCATTCTCAAAAGGATACATATAAACTTGTATGTAACTTTTTTATTCTCATTTTATTGATTTGACCAACTTGGCATAAAATGATAGTCTCAACTATCTAACTTTATTAAGGAATTAATGGGTTTAATCTAACACTTTGGAAAAATTAAGTTAGGTTAAACCCATTAATTCCTTAATAAATTAAAATTTTATCCCAAATAGAAACTTAATTTGATTTGAAAACAATTTTCGAATTCAATTGGGATTTTTTTCTAATTATCTTGACACATTTAAGAAAATTTAATTAAAAATAATTTTCAAAAAGTTATGGTTCTTATTATAATTGAAAAACTCCTATTCAAAATTCAACAAGTAGGAAATTCAAATCCATTTAGATAATATAAAACTATTTCTAATCTAATTATTTGTTTAGAAATGTATTTCTGAATTAAATGGAAAACATTTCTTTGATAAATTAGAAAACTAATTTTGAAAATTAAAGAAAGCTCAATTTTCTTAATTGGTAAATAAAAATATTTTTCAAAATTTAATGAAGTAAAATACATTTTCTAATGAATTAAGAAACTTATTATTCATAAATAAAAAATAATTCTAAATAATTTAAATAATAATTCTATAAACAAATGCAATCATAGATTTAATTTATCTTAGTCAAATTGAAATAAATAAATTTATTATAAATTTTAAAAAATCTAATTAATTAATTTCAAATCTAATTGAAAATAATTAATTCTAATTTTAGAAACTACTTTTCTAAAATTATTTAGGATCAATCCAATTATTAATCTTATTCAAATTAATAAAAATAATTACTTTAATTTTAGAATTGAATCGTAATTTTAAAACAACTTTAAATTTATGTTTGGAAATATATATTAAAACACTCTTATTCCAAACTAAGGATTGAATTACTTTAGCTATGGGTTTCTAAAAACCCAAATCACTTAATCTAGAATTGAATTTTTATAAAACAACAACTCTAATAACATATTAAGAATCCAAAACAATTCTGCGTTTAAGTTGTTTTTAAATCTGAACTTTTTCAAATTTTAGAACAAGAATTTTTAGGTTTCTCAAATTACAATCATATTGTAATTTTAGGGCTTAGAGTTTGTAAATTGAATTCGAAAATTCAAGATGGATAACAATAAACTAATTTAACAACATTTTAGAATTAAAATCGGCTCTAACATCAATGTTAGGAAATCAGGGAGAGATTCCTTCCCATGCACAATTGAATAATCATGAAACTTTTTCGTTTAATTTCCCAAAAGGTAAGATTACTTAAAATTCTATAAAATGATTAATACATAAATCATAATAAAGTATGAATCTTAATTTGTACCTTATTTCGAAGCTTGATCATTTTCTTATCATATCTCTCGAATCGTTTTTGGAATTGACTCATCTCAGCCATCATAGCTGTACAAGTGTCCGACCTCTAACGGTATCCACCAAACAATTGGAGAGAACTCTGTAACTATTATAGAGAGAATTAAGCAAGGAGTGCTAGCTCCATTAGAGCTTAAGCTATTAATAATAGGTTTTAGACATTTTAGTAATTTAATGAAAATTTAATTCTAATTTGAATTAAACTTTAATTATAATTAAAATAATTTTAATTAAATTCCAATTATGCTCAAATAAGATTCAATATCTCATATTGGTCTTTATTTATTAAGTATATTATATTTAATCATAAAGTTTAGAGGGTGAGCCTTGGAGCAACTAATAAGGTTGCTTCTTTGTGATCATAAGGTTACAGGTTCAAGTCACGAAAATAGCCTCTTTGTAAAATTACAAAAAGAAGGTTGCGTACATCATTACCCACCCCAGACCCTGGCAAAGCAGGTAACCTTGTGTACCGGATCCGTTGACTTTGAATTTTAATCATAAAGTTTTTCAAACTTTACAGTCAATTCTAACTTGATTAAAATATCTTTTCTCTCTTCAACTCATTCTTTGTGTGTGATACATTAGGTTCTAAAATATACTAGCAATGGATATAAATTATAAACCTAAATCATATTTAGGATTAGATAAAGTAAACTTCTTTAATTTATCTTTAATTATCTCACTAAATAATTTATATTCATAGAGCAAGATTTGAGTCTAGTAACATATCATGATCACCTAAATATTTAGGAATGTCAAAGTGGTTTTAACTAGCCTTTCTATGCATATTTTTTGTATAATTTAATCCTTTGGTTATACAATGTTTCGATTAGACATAGAGCATGAAATTAATGTCTACTTTATTTTAAGTTCAATCATGTTAGTTCTCCACTATTAGCTACTGATTCAATTAATGACAATTTTAAACTATTTTACAAAACATCATTCCACCTTGATCAAGGATTTTCGGAATCAATGTTAATAAAAAACAATGAAACACTATCTGTAATTACTTTGAGGGTGATAAATCCTATACTGATCATTAAACTACCTTCATATAGTTTCATGTTATATTCAATGACTATCGACTGAGATATCCTTAACTAGAACATGTCATAAGTGGTGTTAAAATATAGCGATCCCTATATAAGATAACCTTGAAGGTCTCGAGTGAAATGATCACTTATACAGTCATCACAATCAGAATTTACACAGATATGCAAGTAATGTTCTAATTGAATTTCTCATAGGGTCAGTTCTATGAACTTGTTTTCTAACCAACACCCACCCATTTGTTTTCTCTAACCAACACCCACTTGTTTGTTTAAGTATCTTTATACTTTAGTCTATAAAATTGACTACTTTCTTTATAAAAAACAATAACGTATGCTAGTTTTTTTATATTCTATTAATGTTTAGTCTTCATAGAACAATAATTAGGAACAATTTATGGATAACACATAAATGCAATATGAATCTCATAATTATATTTTCATCATAATTTCATTTACAATGTATAATTATCTCATGAATTTTATCATATATATTTAAATATGTATAAGATAAAGAATGTCTTTAAATTATTTTGTTACTAAATTACAACCACCCGACTGGTGTAGGGCATAAACCAATCAACTTTATCTAGAGCTAATCAATCTACTAAAAACTGAATCCCCCTATTTTCATTACAATATTTCTACTAGTTTCTCAACTTTCAAGCAAATCAATTTTCAATTTAATGTTCGAAAGACTATTATAACACTGATGAAATACCCCTCAAACCTTCTAATTAGGGATAAAGAAAATGTAAATATTTAATGTACCAGGAAAGTGCTTTGAAGAGAACAAAGGATGCTACACAGAACTCTTTAATCACTCCCCGTACTTTCATCAAACTAAATCTAATCACCAAGCAAGCAAAAAGATCTCCCCAAGAGAAAGTGACGTGTAACAAAAGATTAAATCTAAATATGAAACGAAAAGACAACTGAAATTCTCATGTAGAATTTCATGGTAAAGGCCAGGCATATTGACAATTATATAGGTATTGATTCTATTTAGAACATATAGAGGCAATAAAAACGAAAGTAGATCAGATGTGCAGGAACCATTTGATACGGTTGACTTCACTCATTATTACATATATATAATATTAATTTCCATTCACTTGGAAAATGGGCAACCATGAGTTGCTGTTGCAGTTTTACTAGTGTTGATTTGGATTTCGGATGCGGATACAGATGGTCCTGTCAGGAGGCCTCCGAATAACTCTGAAGGATCGTAGTAAATCTCAACGTCCTCTGCCCTCAGCGATTCGTCCACCTGTCAAGTCAACACTTTGATGATCACTTCATGACATATAGGAAACGACCAAAAAGTATTATCTTTTATGGTTGATTTTGGTTGGCTTTGATTTTGATGTTTATCCATTATCTTATGGTGGAGTTTGCAATTGAAAGCCAAATAGCTAATAACATAGCCCGTGCTTATTAAAGCACAATATCTGCCATTGATTGAAGTAAGCTCTAAATATCGATAGACATCGTGCACAGAAACTGAAATCAATTAAGAAGACTCGGACGGTGGTTCAAGTCAAAGATAGCATGGGGGATTCAATCAGGTTGATGATGCTAGAAAGGCTGAAACAAAGAGATAGATGTGAGAGTATATCCATCAATCTTGTCTAAAATGAAATGAGAGTAACTAATTCATGTGCAAGTTAAAATGAAATGGAACAATGTGTGCGATTCAATGTGAACTTTGTATATGCTTTTGTTATGATCTTCTAAAGGATTTATAGAACAAAATCAAAGAAATTGGAGAGACTATGCATTTACAATGGCTAATCAATAGAGACTTTAATTGTATGATAAACTCAATGGAAACTCAAGGCAATTTCAGCTTGAGAAACAACACAGAGGAACTATTAGAATGTTGTGGAGATGCACAAGTTGTGGATCTAGGAATGCATGGATTATTTTATAAATAGTGCAACAAACAAGAAGGGAGCTATTTCATAAGCAAAAAGCAAGATAGGGCCTTAGTAAATGAAAGGAGGATGGAATGTTTTCCATAAAGCAAGTTGTCTTTAACAAAAACCTACTATCAGACCATGCCCCTATCTTAATCCAGGAAATTTTCATTATTCAATCCACGAAGAATCCTTTTCAATTCAATAACCACCTACTTAAGCAAGCTAGGTTTGGGGAAGCATTTATTAGAGGCATTCAGACCATTATAAGAGGGAACACGATATTCACTTGTTTAAAAAAGCTAAAGGCAATTAAGACTGAGCTAAAAAAGACTAATTTTAGCAAAACTTTAAACTCACAATAGGCAGTCAAGGAAGACAATGATCAATTGGAAAGGATTCAGAAAGCTTTATATGAGTAATTCAACGTAAGGAGCTAAAAGAGAGATAAAAAGAACAGCAGAGATCAATCTATCCATCCTAAATCAAAGATCCAAGGTGCATTGGATAAAAAAGGGTGATAAGAATACATAATTCTTTCATAGATCTATACAGAAATGGAAGATTGGCAAAAGAATTACTACACTGATGAGGGAGAATGGGGAGACTATCAGCATCAAGAAGGTGATATATGAGGAATTATGTGGTTTTTTTGCCAATTCCTTAAGATTTAGCACCAATGCGATCTTAAATGTCAATAACATTAAATCCATCATAAAGCATCAATTGTCAATGTAATTGATTGACACTCTAATCAAAATCGTTGACAAATCTAAAGTGGAGAGGACTCTAAACTCTATGGATCCTAACAAGGAACTAGGTACCAATGGTTTCAATGCCATGTTCTTCCAAAAAACTTGGCGACAAAGGAAGACTATGGTGGAAGCAGTATATAAGTTATGTAAGGAGGGAAGAATGCTAAAAAAGCTCAACAAGAAATTCATAACTCTCATTCATAAGGTAAAACCTCTAACATCTTAAAGTACTATCACCTTATTATGTTGCAACATTATTTAAAAAGTGATAGTTAAGATACTAGCTAATAGGCTAAAACCAACAATTGATGCCTATTCTTGCTTAGAATGTAAGAGGGCTTAATAGCCCTAATAAACAACAAGCTTTTAATAAATAATTGCTTGATCTCAAAGTTTAACTGATTATTCTTATGGAAACTAAGCTAAAGGAGAATAATTATGAAAGTTTGAGTTTTTTGAGGAAAAACTAGCCTATTATTGCTAACCATCAATGAAACTATAATGGTTGATTTGTGATTTTTTTTGGTCTTTATAGAATTAAAGTTATTCACATTATCATAGTTGACTAGTTCATATATCTTTTAGGATGAATGTTATAGGAGAATACCTCCTTCTCACTCACTTTTGTTTATAACTTTAACCTAACCTATCAGAGATTCCCTTTGTTGATCAAGCTTAAGGAAATTAGTTCCATAGTGAACTCTGCTTAGATTATCCTTGGAGACTTCAATAGTATCTTTCATCTCTTAGAAGCTAAAAGGAATTATTTTCTCAAGAATTACATAAATGAACTTTGTGATTGTGTTAATCAAATCTAGGTGTCTAACTTAATATGGATGGAAACTTCTATACTTAGAGCAACAAATATAAAGAAAGATGGTTCTTTAAGAAAAAAAAAACAAGATGAATAGAACCTTTGTTAATGTATAATAACTCATTTTTTCCTGATGGTAAAGCCTCCTTTAATAGCCCCCTATTCTCTAATTATAATCTTGTTATGGTTTAGTTGCTTTTCCCTAACCACAACAGGAAAAGTCCTTTCAGACTTAATAACTACCTGAATGAATTTGGGCGCTTTAAAGAAGCAATCAACAAAGGGCTAATTTACAATCCCCATAAGCACAAATTATGTACCTATAATAGAAGAGTTCCAAAGGTTAATGAGGAGCTTAAGCTTCTCAATTAAAGGAAATTTTGTAACACTTATTAGGCAATCTTAGAGACTAAGGAGAAGTAAATTAAAAACCAAACCAATCTCTACCTCTTAACATCAATGTAGATAAATAGGAAGAGGATAAATCAACTATCCTAAATTACAATCAAGTTATGAAATTTAATTTCTCCCTTTTAAAGCAAAGATTAAGAATTCATTCACTTAAATAAGGAGATATGAACACTAGCTTCTTCCTTAAATTAGTTCTTCCTAAAAGGAACAATACTTGAATGGCCTCCTTCAAGAAGGATAAATTCATCTTAATTGACTTTCATGATGGCATTCTTCTAGAGATTTTCTCTTACATCACTCAAACACTTAGGAATCGTACTATTAGTTCTTCATTTGTATATCTCCTTCAATCTTTCATTTATAAGTAAAGATTAGATCAACAAGCAGTGCTTTTACTTAAACCTTTTAATTCTTTAATGAGGAGAAAGCCCTGCTTAATCTGAAAATAAATAAAGCCACTGGATCTAATATCCTTCATGCTTAGTTTTTCTCAGAAAATATTGTCTCATACTAAACTTATGGTTAAAGAAGTAATTTTTCAAATTTTCAATGAATGCAAGATACTGAAGGAAATTAATAATAAATTCATTAGCTTCATTCCTAAGGTTCCTTCTCTAAATTCTATGAAGGATTATAGACCTATTTCTTACTATAATACCATTTATAAGATCATATTCATGTTATTAGCATCTAGACTTAACGTTGTTTTGATTAATTACATTGATCCATTGTAATGTGCTTTCATTAAAGGGAGAAGAATAGGTGATAATATATTACTTGTACAATAATTAGTTAAGAACTACAATAAAAGACACTATAGCAAAAATTGCATAGTCATGATTAACTTCTATAAAGAGTTCAAATTGGTTGATTGAAGCTTCATTTTGAATATTTTAAGGAAATTTAATTTCCTAATAAATTTTATAGGGTAGAGTGAATAATGTATAATAACTATCTCCTTTAGCATATCAGTCAATGACAAGCCTTCTGAACTTATTAAATGTGCTAAAGACGTGAGACAAGGGAATCACTTATCATTATTCTTATTCACTTAATGTATGGAGGTCTGCATATTGTATATGTAATCAACCAGAAGTCGAACTTTAAGTTTCATTCATAATTAAAAAATCTAAGACTATGTAGCTTAACATTTATAGGTGATATGGTTCTCTTTTTAGAAGTTGATGCGAGCTTAAAAGTGCTTTAATGTCTACTATTCACTCTTTTAAGGGGCTTTCAGGTATTTCAATTAGCAAAGACAAGAGCCAATTATTTATCTTTTCTAGTGCCTCACATCTTTCCCATTGACTTTCCAATTTAATAGGATCAAAGATTATGAAACCTTCTTTTACTTAATTAAAAATTGCTACTTCCTATAAAAGATCTACTTATATTTATTTTCATCCATTAATTGTTCAAAGGAGAATTTCCAACCGATGAAATAAAAGCATGTTTTTTACTAGAGAAACTAATCTTATCAACCCTATAATAAATATCCTTTATGTTTACTGGAATTTTAATGTGATGTTTTCAATTAGTATAGTCAAGACTTTTGAGAAGACTATAAAGAGATTCTTTTGATCTTGAGCTATTATAAAAAAGTAATAGCTAATGTTAGATAGAGTGATGTATACCTGGAAAAGGGAATGGGATTTAGGTACTAATAAGACTCTAATGATAAAAAAATATAGAAGCTTTCCACTGATAAGCAGGCCCATTAGGTAAAATAGATCTATGCTTACCACATGAGGAGGGAAAACCTTAAGAATTCACATCCTAAATCTAACTATATATAGATAAAGTTACATATTTTCATGTTTAAGGGTACAATTAGGTTGGAATTTAAGAATAAGCTTGGTAATGATGTTTCTATTTGGTTTTGACATTACAATTGGACCAATCTTGGTCCTGCACATAAGGTTTTAAGGCTCTCTTATATTAGGAATTCCAATCCAAATCGGGCATTAGTGAAAGGTTTTCTTTTGTAATTATCAAAGTTTTAGTAATATAATGTAAAGGAAACCTCTTATGAGTCATTTCCTTAACTATAATCCCAATATTAATAGAAAGGATTCAATTTAAGGATGGAAACATTACTCAAGATTATTCACTAATAAAACATTTAAATAGTTGTTAAGAAATTAGATTCTAAGGGTGAAATGGTATGAGTTTATGTGGTTTAAGAACATATTTCATAAAGTATCTTTCATCCTATGGCTTGCCACTAAAAAAGATTCTAAGTACAATAAACAGGATAAAGGGAAAAAAAATTCCAAAATTTTATATATTTTATGATCAAAAGCTTGAATTTATTTAACATCTCTTCTTTTAATGCATTTTTTCTCTTACATTTAGTGAAGAATTCAATAATTTTGAAACCTATATGGCCTCGTTACAAAATTACAAGGTGTGTTCAATTAGATATATCAAAAGCTATATGATGGAATCTGTTAGTTTATAAAATCTCCTTTGGAAATGTGATTTGTGCTCGGTACAAGGAAAGGAAAAAAAAATTTCTTAACATGACTATTCAGAGATTGAGTTTCTTGAAAGATCTAATAAGCATGATAATTATGCAATTGGTGGCTTAGCAAATTCTCCTAAGATACAGTGAAAGAGTTGATGAATAATGGAGAATTGTCTAGTATGAGAGTAAGGGCTTTTCCTAAATTAAAGCAAGGTTACTTTTGCAAGTTTAATAGGGGCATATA
>JAOQMM010172309.1:0-10139 GCA_027563515.1 Erythroxylum platyclados | reverse complement strand
AAATATTGCCTCCATATGTTCTGCCAGTTATGACGACTCCATAAGCTGGATTGATGATTTCCCTTTATGCTTCTTTTAATCTATTTGCAAGGAGTTTTGCTATAACTTTGTAGATAGTATTGCAATAAGATATAGGCATGTAGTCACTCAAAGGAGAGGGATTCGATTTTTTAATTATCATGAATAACACTTCCTTAATATCCTGGTAGTTGAAAGGGACAAGCAATTTTTCTGTAGCTTTTTATCTCAAGGAACATTCCATGAATTTGTTGATATTGAAGTCAGGTTGAGGCAACTTTTCTTTTCCCATCAAACTTCTAAAAAATTCTCTTGCAACATTAAGTAAGGAGTTCTGATTAGATATAAGATTCCCCCTTTCATCTGTTAGTTTTGTAATTTTATTCAAGTTTCTCCAAGTTAACAATGAAGCATGAAACAATCTTGTATTAGAACCCCCATCTCTTAGCCAGTAAATTCGAGTCTTCTACTTTAGAATAGAAGTATGTAGTTTTAAGGCCTCCTAGTGTTCCTTAAGCCTCTCACATTCTACAACTCCTAAACGATTGTTGTCGGGGTGCATGTAACATTCTTCTTGAACTTACCTGAGTTTCATCTTAGTATCCTTAACTTGCTTGGTATATGAATTAACAAAAGTCTTGAGAGTCTACTTCACTGTCCTTAGCTTTTGCATCAACTGGAAAGCTTTGTATCCTGAGACATTCTGATTCCAGCAAATCTGAACCAATTCAAGAAATCTATCCTGCTGTGTAAGTCCATTAAAGAACCTAAATAGTACTCCTTACATCCTTGTAACTTCTTAATTTTGTATGTGTATAAATGAGTGATCAGAGGATAAATTTTGACCAAAACAAGTTGAGGACATAGGGAATTGACTCAACCATGTTTGATTAACCAATGTTCAATCCGGCTTCTTTCTAATTACAATAGATCCCTATTGCTTATTTGACCAAGTCTACAATCTGGCAGTAATTCTAAGATCTTTTACAGGAACATTCAGAAGTAAGTTATTTAACTCCTTTCCATTAAGTTATATCCCTTTCCACCTTGTGATTCATGATCTGACAAGATACAATTGAAGTCACCTATAACTAGCCAAGGAATTGAGTTTATAGAATTGATGGATTATATTCTATTCCATAGATGTTCCTCTGAAATTGGAAATTTGATACATAAACAAAACTAACTTCAAAACCAGAATTCACACCTTCTATTTGACATTTTAGATGTAAATGTTGATCACATTCTCATTTAACCCTCACTGCCTTTTT
The DNA here is from genome assembly GCA_027563515.1 of Erythroxylum platyclados. Classification (NCBI taxonomy): domain Eukaryota; kingdom Viridiplantae; phylum Streptophyta; class Magnoliopsida; order Malpighiales; family Erythroxylaceae; genus Erythroxylum; species Erythroxylum platyclados. The sequence continues at coordinate 8,850 of JAOQMM010172309.1, read as the reverse complement.
GTTAGAGTTATAAAACTTTCCATTCAGCACCCAAAAACTTGAATTCTCCTTGCATCTATATTGTTTTTTATTTTAGTTTTTAGTAGCTTGACTAAATAAGGCTTTTTTCTTTTTTTCCAAAATGATCTCCCTAACCATAACTCTCTTAAGAGGTCATTGAACCCTCTAACATTCCAGAAAAGAATTGACATTTGGGGGGTAAGGTCCCCTTTTGCTTTATTCTTACCTTTTCTTCTAGCTGACTTCCTTCTAAAGTTGTCAGAAATATCACTTCTTTCCACTAGAGGTTCCTTTCTAGCATTGTTCTGGCCATCAGTCTAGCATTAATCATGCTTAATTCATATACTCTTCTTAGACATCATTAATCAGTTATTTTCTTTATTTTCAAATTGTGTTCCTGCCAAGTTAACCTTATCTATGATTGCATTGGTTGTTGCTTGTGTCAAGCTAACATTTCGAACCTCATGAGAGATCACTTATAAGGTTAACCCAACTAATTTCTCATGTCATCATATGAAGATTCTTCTAGTTGGTTTCCATATCCTGTTAAGCATACTTGGTTTCCATGGATAAGTAATGGGGATTACAACCATGACATTTTTCTCAACTTTTAAGACTTCACCTCCACTAACGAAAATATGACCAATAATGTTGATGATGCTTAAGCAAATTAAATTCTTTTTTAAATTTAGAATGTGACAGATATCTAGTAAGACTCTTGCCACAATAACCTATATCTTTACTTTGATTGTTTATATACCTACACTCTGGCACGACTAATTTTCCTCATTAAGAAAAGTTCACCTTCGAAAACTTGACAAGCGGAGAACCAATTCTTGCTTAAACACACACACGTATACACACATATAAGCGATGTCTAAATTCTACTCATGATAAGGTATGTACTTTGTCTCTATTAACAAAATATCTCCTGCAAACTCTTCATAACACTAACTTTTAGCCCCACTAAAACATTATGCAATCTACCAGTATCAATCACTTCCACATCTTGCAGTTAGAATCCTTCATAGAAGGGTTTCAGTAGATGACCATTGACTTTGAATTTCTTATTTGTCTGTAAACTTTCAATTTCAACTGCACCATGTGAAAGCACATTAGTAACAATAAAAGGTCCAATCCAATGGGAACCCAATTTACTTGGGAAAAGCTTAAGTCATGAATGGTAGAGAAGAACTTTTTTTCCAACCACAAAATTCTTCCTAACAATCATCTTATCATGAAATTGTTTTGTCTTTTCCTTGTTAATTTCTACATTCTCATAAGATTCAAGCCTAAGTTCTTCCAATTCTTGCAGCTGCAGTTTCCTCTGTTCACCTACCACGTCCATCTTCATATTGCATTGCTTAATGGCCCAAAAGGCTTTATGCTCAATTTCCACTGGAAGATGACATAGTTTTCTGTAAATTAGTCGGTATAGAGACATGCCAATTGGTGTCTTGTATGCGGTCCTACATTCCCAAAGAGCATCATCAAGCCATTTGCTCCAATCTTTACGATTTGGGCTCACCATTTTCTCAATGATGGACTTGATTTCTCTATTTGACACCTCTTTTTTCTCGTTTGTCTATGGATGATAGGTCGTAGACATCTTATGAGTGACATGGTACTTCTTTAAAAGATTCCTCACCAATCAATTGCAAAAATAAGTACCCCTGTCATTAATCAATGCTCGTGCTGTTCCAAACCTAGCAAAAATCTTAGGCTTGACAAATTTTGCAACAACTTTAGAATCCTTAGTCTAGGTGGCTTTAGCTTCCACCCATTTAGAAACATAATCCACAACCAACAAAAGGTTAAAAAAGAAGAAGAAGAAGAAGAAGAAAATGGTCCCATAAAATTGATGCCCCATACATCAAAAATTTCACATGTAAGAATTAGAGATAAAGGCATTTGAAAATAACCTTGTTTCTGGCATTGTTTACATGCTTTGCCGAAATATAGGAATCTCGAAATATATTTGGCTAATAAAAACCAAATTCAAGTATTTTCCTTGCAATTCTATTAGGCCCAAAATGACCACCACAAGCATATGAATTGCAAAATTTCAAAATAGATTCACATTCATGTTTGGGCACACATCTCCTAATAACTTGGTCGGAACAACACTTCCACAATTGAGGATCATTCCAGATATAATATTTCGATTCACTCTTTATTCTGCTCCATTAGGTATCTCATGGTTCACTAGATAGTTTACAATGTCAGCATACTAACCTTACATTGAAGCGCTAGTAATTGCTCTTCCAGAAACAACTCTTGTAATGGTACTGAATCATATTCCTTCACAACTTGACTCAATTGGTCCGTGACTAAATTCTTTATACCTTTCTTGTCTTTGATCTCCAAATCGAACTCTTGGAGCAAGAGAATCCATCTAATAAGCCTTGGCTTTACTTCCTTCTTCGATAAAAGATAACTTAATATTGCATGATTAGAATATATAATCACTTTAGAACCAAGCCAGTAAGATCTAAATTTATCTGAAGCAAACACAATAGCTAAAAGCTCCTTTTCTATGGTGGAGTAGCTGCATTGTGCTGGACTGAGAGTTCTTGAAGCATAGAAAATGGCATGAGTCATCTTCCAAATTTTTTACCAAAGACAGCACCCACAGCAAAATTGCTCATATCACACATAATCCCAAATGGTTGACTCCAATTAGGTGGTTAAATGATTGGTATCGAAGTTAAAAGCTTTTTCAACATAACAAATGCTTGCTTGCATCCCTCATCAAACTCAGAGGGCACATCTTTTTGTAATAATTGATAGAGTTTTGTTGAGATCTTAACGAAGTCCTTAATAAACCTGTGATAAAAACTTGGATGTCCAAGAAAAGAACGAACCTCCTGCTCATTTTTGGGATAGGGTAAGTTTCGTACAATTTCTACCTTAGCTTTTATTGACCTTAATTCCTCTAGATGAGATTACATTTTCCAAAACTATTCCTTGCTCAACCATAAAATGAAAATTTTCAGAATTGAGAACAAGATTATTTTCAATGCAACGTTCAAGTACACAATTGAGATTATCCAAACATGCGTCAAATGAATCTCCATAGACAGTAAAATCATCCATAAAGACCTCAATAATGAGCTCAACATACTCAGAGAAAATTTTTACCATGCATCTTTGAAAGGTTTCTGGGGTGTTGTAGACTCTAAACAACATCCTTCTGTAGGCAAATGTACCAAATGGGCATGTGAAGGTTGTTTTCTCCTAATCCTTCAGAGCTATCATGATTTAGTTATACCCTAAATACCCATCAAGAAAATAGTAGTGAGATCATCTCACAAGTCTTTCAAGTATCTGATCGATGAATGGGAGTGGAAAGTGATCCTTGTATGTAGAAGCATTTAACTTCTTGTAATCAATGCATAACTGCCATCCATTTTGAATTCTTATAGGGACAAACTCATTATTCTGTTTTTTCACCACTGTAATTTTAGTTTTCTTCGGTATTTCTTGGATTAGACTCACCCATTTACTATCCAAAATTGGATAGATTATCCCAACATCAAGCAACTTCAAGATCTTTGTCTTTACCACTTCCATCATCGGAGATTCAATCTTCTTTGTGATTCTCTTGAAGGTTTTGATCCTTCTTCCAAAAGAATTTGGTGTATACATGTCGAAGGCTAATACCCTTGATGTCAACTATAATCCACCTTATAGCTGTGATGTGGTCTTGAAGCACTTGAATAAGCTTTTCCCCTTGAAGCTTAGTTAAGTTCCTTGCTATAATTACTGGAAATGTTTCTCGTTCTCCTAAGAACACGTATTTTAAGTGTTCTAGTAATTGTTTTAGTTCAATTGCAGGTGCCTACATAACCGAAGGTAAATATTTCGTATTAGATATTATAGTTCAATGTTTGGAATTACATACCTTCTTGGTATTGGTTAGAGTGATTGCAATGCTAGAATAATTCCTTCCATTTCATCTGTAACGAATACGTTATAACTTTTTAAAGATTTTTCTTGTAAATTCATGCAAAGAAGGACTTCTAACTCATATTTACCATCCATATCAAAAACTTCTTGAGATAAAAAATCAAGGACATCAATTGAAAAAACAGAATGAACATCACTAAGGCACCTCATTGCTTCAAAAATATTAAAGCGAACAATCTCACCATCAAATTACGTACTCAATTTTCCTCCATCCACGTCAATCTTTTTCTTCGATTTTTTCAATAATGGTCTACTTAGAAGTGTAACACCCCCATACAGAACCTACAACCATCCACACACATAGCAACCAAATTCCTGTACATGCGTTCAAGGTATATAATTCTATTCAATGCCACAAATATATACATTACAAAACTTTCCAATGCTAAACATTATCATTTAACAATAGTAATACATTTTTACATTTACATGGTAACCCAAAAGAAAACATACAATTCCCTTCCTTGATTACATGTGCAATCATTTTGAACCAAAACACATTCCAAAGATACTTTTACTCCTAGCTGTTGGCCTTAGTCCCTGTAGATGTTCCCTGTACCTCACTCCTATAACTTGGACCTACACTGATTAACACCCATGCTAAGCTTGAAAGGTTAGTGGGGAAACACTTAGTTTGGATGACCACTCACAGTAGTCATTCGCTAAGCACATGCATTCATGAACATCGCACAAATATAAATAGTGATAGCATACTTAAATCAAATAAATAATGAAAACATGCTTCAATATGTTGTTCATATCTCATACATTCACCTTCAAAAGTTAAGCGATGATATTCAACGATCAATGATACAAATTATCAATACAATTGCACATCATTACAATTAATATAAATGCTCATAAATACCAATTATTCATATTGTCATACTGTGTTTCTTATTTATGACTATTAAATTTCCTTTATGTGTTAAGCATGCACATTTTCTATTAGTGTGGATAACGAATGTTGTGGATATCCGAAGATATCAAACTGTGGATACCTGAAGCCATCGAACTGTGGATACCTGAAGGCATCAAACTATAAATACCCGAAGGTATCAAACTGTGGACATCTGGTGTCAAACTGTAGCAGCTGCATGTAATCCTATAGGCATGCCTATCTATCCACAACCAAGACAATAGAGCAGACACTATAACATTTCCTTTATCCATTTGCAAATTTCACAATTCATATATTAGCAAATCATTTGATATACATTTCAAGTCATAAAATTTGTATCTGTGTTCATACATGCAAGTCATAAATTACCACTATTAAAAAGGTGTCAAAATTACACATTTAAAATCATACTATACACATATGAGCAATAAATATGCATATCAATCATTTATGTACATGTAAGTTTTCTTTGAAATGCATTATGCTCAATCTTTAATTCCAATGTTCAAGCACCCAATTCACATATGTTAAGTCCCATTTCATTTGTTTATGTGTTTGAAAAGTTTCATACACATTCAAAGAGGTTCGGATAAGATTCAGTAAAAACCAGAAACGAAAACGATGTCATAGTTGTGACAGACACTCTGTCCATTCATACCACTATTTGTTCCTTAATATGCATATAGAAAACGTCAGAAATGGTTTTTTATGTCTTCTAGAAAGTTTTTCCTCTATGTCTCTAGTTTGCAAAACACTAAAGATCAGGCCATTCTGACTTCTAACATATGAGATATAGACCAAATATCACACACTACTCCAAAACAGGGACAGTATCAGGTCGCCATTTTCTATCCAATTTTCCAACATCATAACGCTAGAATTAAGTCAGAGTCTCTTCTAGAGATTTCTAGTTCTATGTCTTAGATTTCATATGCAACCAAAATAACACAATTTAGAGGTCTATGGGCTGAGTTATGACTCAAATAATGTGACTTCTCAAACAAACCCTAGACAGAATTCCACTACACGACACTCCCTTGTCATATACAACCAAGTTCATGCAAAGTAACACCAAAATAACACCAAAAATCATCCCAGCAACCATTCCACATCCAAATGAACCTTTATAAACATTTAAATGTACACAAATATAGAAATTAACTAAGTGGAGTCCCAAACCTTAGAATTTACAAAGTAGATCTTCTATTGCCTTTCCTTCCCTTCCTCTTTGACTTTGCTTGAATCACCAAATGAAAAATGATGGGATGAAGAAGCTGAAGTAGAGAGGAAAAAAATATGAAGTTAATCCCTCCAAGTTGGTCCATCTCCCATCTCCATATGCCTTTTCATGAATTTTTTAGTCTTAGACATATGTTTCAATCCTATTAGACCATATGTCACAATCCTATTAAAACATGTGTTACAATCCCATTGGACCATATGGCACAATTCTATTAGACCATGTGCTGCATTGCTATTGGAACATGTGTTACAATTCTATTGGACCATGTGTTGCAATTCTATTGGACCGTGTGTTACAATTCTAGTGGACACACATGCTTTAATCTTATTGGTTCATGAGTTGACTTTAGGAAAATTGCATATTGGTCCTTCTTCTTCCTTTAATTCCACACTGGACTATAAAATTATCAATTTATTTCATTCCCTATGTCTTTAAGTTTCTAATGGTATAAATTTCATGCAATTTGGTTAATTATTCCAGGAGTTATACCTAAAACACTACAGTCTGTTCAGAAACAGAGACAGCAGCCATAACTCAATTTCAAGACAGAATTCAAAATGCTTAAAGGTAGAACCAAATTTCTATTCCCTTGTGAAATCTTAGCACTATGTCTCTAGTTTAATCTCCAATTTGAATCATCAAATTTGGAGGTCTACAGATCAAGATATGGCCAAATTACAGAAGTCTGTTCAGTGGAACCTATCCATCCAATGAGGTACACATCCCAAATCAACTAACTTCGGTCTTATCATGCAAGTGTAACAAAAAACACATCCACTTTAACCAAAAACATCCCATTTACTTACGGAATACTTCTTTTATCAATTTCCCTCACTTCAAACTCATAATCCAAGCAAACCTATCAAAAATTCCCATACGTATTTCACGTCTTAGTATGTATGTCTATGCGAAACGAACAAATTACCCATTTACCCATGTCTTTTACATTAAGTACCATTATGTCTCTTACTATACTTAGATTTACTTAATTCATTTGTTATGTTCACTTCTTAATATACCTTAGACATGCTATAATACTTCCAGGGTATATGTTGGGGCGTTACAAGAAGGGTTGGTGCAGAATTAAGCGAAGGTTCTCCCACTATGTTCAATACATAAAAGTCAGCTGGGAAAACTAATTCTTTAACCTGCATTAAGACATCCTCTACAACCTGTTTAGGATAAGCATTAGATCTATCTGCCAATTGAATTATAACACGCGTTTCTTTCAAAGATCCCAAGTTCAATGAAGTATAAATGGAATATGGCATGAAATTAATTAAAGCTCCTAGATCTAGAATTGCTTTTTCAAACCTAGTATCACCTATTTTGCAGGGAATTGTAAACATACTTGGATTTTTACACTAGGGTGGAAGCTTTCTCTGAATGACTGTAAACACGTTTTCCCCCACTCTCACTTTCTCATCTCCTCTCAATTTCCTTTTGGACATGCATAACTCCTTGAGAAATTTGGCATATCGAGGAACTTACTTTATGGCATCAATTAGAGGTATTTTCACCTCTACCTTTTTGAACATTTCCAAAATCTCCTTATCTTGCTCCTTTTTCTTCAATTTAGCAAACCTGCTAGGAAAAGGAGGCAAAGTATTAGTAAATTTTTTAATCACAAGAGATTGAGAATTTACTTAGTTCCCTTTTCAGCTTCTTTCGGAGACACTTCAAGTTCCTTTTCAGGTTCTTTATCATTGCCAATAACAGGAGTCTTGTGTGGTGCCTCTATTTCTTTACCACTTCTCAGGATGATAGAACTTGCATTCTCTTTTAGGTTCACGGTCGTTTGAGCAGAAAGCTTACCCAAATTCTAATTCTCCAATCGACTCACTACAATAGCTATATGACTCAATTGATTTTCTAGATTTTGAATGCTAGCTCTTGTTTGTTATTGAAATTGTATGTTATTCTGAGCTAAAGTTTTCATCATTTCTTCCAAAGAAAGTCCACAGTTTGATGGTTAAGCTTGTCTTTGATATGGTTGTTGGTAGGAGCCTTGTTATTGCCCTTGCTGCCCATAAGTGTTGAATGGAGGATTCTTCTATCCCGAGTTATGTGCATAGGGATAGCTAGGGTTGCTTTATGGTTGACCTGGAAAGATTCCAAAAGCATTCACTTGTTTTGTGGATGTCTCTTGCAAGGATTGGCACATATCAGTCGGATATCCTACCATTGTGCAAATTCCACATGTTTTGACTCAATGAGCACCATTTGCAGCCATTTGCCTCATTAAAGATGTCAACCCAGCTATCTGTTGCTCCAATGTAGCAGTACTAGCTTCACTAACTTTCAATGGTCAGGGGTCCCCTCGAATGTTGAATTACTGAGAGTCAGTAGCCATGTTGGAAATAAGATTTCTAGCTTCAATGGGTGTCTTGTCTACCAATGCACCTCCACTTGTTGCATCTATCATACTTCTTTCTTGTAGTAAAAGCCCTTCATAGAAGCATTGGATCAAGAGTTGTTCACTGATTTGATGGTACAGGCAGCTAGCACATAACCTCTTAAAACACTCCCAGTATTCATATAATGTCTCCCCATGGTGCGGTCGAATTGCACATATCTCCTTCCGAATATTTGTAGCTTGAGAGGCAAAGAAGTAATTCTTTAGAAAAATTCTTTACATCTCATTCCACATAGCGATCGAAGTTGTGTTTAATTTTCATTGATCTTAATGGCTTTGATATCTTAATTTGGTTATCAATTATGATGTTTTGATCCTAAT
>JAOQMM010172259.1:0-10142 GCA_027563515.1 Erythroxylum platyclados | reverse complement strand
AGGAGCAGTGTGGGTTATGTATTGATGCAAGGAGGGAAAGTGATAGCATATGCATCTAGGTAGTTGAGACCACATGAGATGAACTACCCCACCCATAACTTAAAATCAGTGCAGTAATCTTCTCATTGAATATTTAAAGACATCACTTATATAGGGAGAAGTGTCAAATTTCATTGATCATAAGAGTTTAAAGTACTTAATAACTCAAAAAGAGTTGAATATGAGACAAAGGAGGTGGAATGAGTTGAAGAATGATTACAAATGCACCATTGAGTATCACTCAGGAAAAGCAAATGCAAAAGTTAATACATTTAGTAAGAGGGTTTATAGGAGTTTAAGTGTGATGCCTATGTTGATAAAGTCGAGAGCAATGAATGTGGAGTTGGGTAGTGATGAGGGAGGTGCATTATTGGCTAGTTTAAGAATTAAACATATTTTGAGGGAAAGGATCGAGGAAGCTCAAAAAGAGGTGGCTAGTGTCTATATAAGTTAAGAAAATTAGGGTTTTTCAAATTAGACTTTGTAAAGAAAGAAAAACTAAAGGAAAAAAGAAATAATATAAACAAATTATTTTCCATAAATTCAAAGATTCATGTTTTATTCTGTGTTTCAATTCTGCCCAAATTTTCTAGTTTTAAGAATTAAGTTATCTTTAAATGGTTTGGTTTCTTTCCTACTAATTATTCATGAAAACCTGTTCCAAAGTGATTGTGATTGCTCTAAAGCATGTTATTATCCTCAATTCTTATTCTTTTTTTATCATACCTTTTTAATATTTTTGTTTTTGATTAAATTATAAAAACATGAATTCTTGTGTAAGCTAATAGCCCATTTCAAGTATAAAATTTGGGGAATTGAGACGAAAAAGGAAAGAGGCTGAGATTATTATTATAAAAGCCTAATTGAGTGTAAAGATGAGACCTTAGTGCATACTATACTGAGTGTAAACACATGAGGGTTTTGGTGAGGCTTTCTTTCCTTCTTACTCTGGAAAATTTCAAAACAATGGCCTTTAAGGACAAAGACATTACTAAAGGAGCAACTAGTGGGGTGGATGAGGAAGAATAAACTGATTTTGGTATATCTTTTGTTTTAAGGTCCATGCAATAACAATTTGATCGCATAAATGTAAGTTTTGATAGCCTAAGGGCTCAACTAGAAACCTAAGAAGTAGAAATACTGAATTACACCGAACTCAAAATCGAAGAGATGTTATTAATTGCAGGCATGGAAGGCAACTATATAGTGAAGTTCTTGAGGACGATGGTGATGTTTTTATAGATTTAAAAGACGCATAAATTATTCATTATGAGTTTAGGTGAGGAGGTAGAGGTGGTTGAGGTTTTAAGAGGGACTATCAGGGAAGAGATAATGTAGATTTTGATCTCGAGAACATTAAAATGAAAATTCCACCATTTTAAGGAAAAAATGATCCAGAGGCATATTTGGAATGGGAGAGGAAGCTAAAGTTGGTGTTTGATTGTCATAGTTAGTCCAACAAAAAGAAGGTGAAATTAGTTGTTGTTAAATTCACTGATTATGCCATAGTTTGGTGGGATAAACTTATACAAGCTTGGAGGCAAAATCGTGAACGTCCAATAGTGACTTGGGAGGAAATGGAAATGGTTATAAGGTAAAGATTTATTCCTTCACATTACTATAGGGACTTATATCAAAAGTTTTGGGGGTTTACTCAAGGGCCTAAATCAAGAAAACAATATCATAAGGAGATTTAGATTGCAATGGTATGAGCAAATGTAGAGAAGGATCAAAAGGTAACCATGGCTAGATTTTTACAAGGGTTGAATAGAGAAACAACTAATATAGTTAAGTTGTAGTATTATGTAGAGTTGGAGGATATTGTTCATAAGGAAACTAAGGTAGAAAGGCAAGTCAAGCAAATGAGATCTTCACGAGTTGTAAATAATTCGAGTTCCTTATATTGAAAATCAAATTTAAGTAAAAAAGAAGATAAAACTATTTCCAAAAGTTAGGGTGACAGCTCAAATTCTAAAGATGTGTAGGGTAGTAAAGAAAAGACCAAAGTAAAGGTTCAAAACATCTAAAATAGATATACTTAATTCTTTAAATGTTTAAGGAGAGGACGTATGACATCACAATATCCTAGTAAGCAAACAATGACCCTTAGAGGACATGGTAGCTATGAATCAGAAAGTAAGCATGAAAAAGAAGAATTCCATTCTCATGGAGACGGAGAAAGTGAAGGAGAAGAGTATCTTGTTGATGGAGAGATGCTTTTATTTGGATTTGCCTTGAACATATAAGTGAAGGAGGATAAAGCTCAATGAGAGAATATCTTCTATATACGTTTTCATATCTAAGAAAAGGTATGTAGCTTAATTATTGATGGGAGAGTTATACAAATTAGTTAGCATTATATTATTATCGAAATTAAACTTACCCATCCTAGGCCATATAAGTTACAACGGTTAAATGATTGTGGGTAGGTAACGGTTAGTAGGTAGGCGTTAATTTCCTTTTTTATTGGGAGGTACAAGGATGAAATGTTGTGTAATGTAGTACCTATGCATGTTAGTCATATATTATTAGGTAGAGTATGGTAATATGATAGGAGGTTTACACACGAAGGGATATTTATTTGTATTTAATGATAGAATTGTGACTTTTGTACCATTGTCACCATGGCAAGCTTTTGACGATCAACTAAAAATATAAAGAGATCTTGAGAGAAAAGAAGAGCAAAGAAAAATCGAGAGAAAATAAAATAGAAAGGAAAGAGAAAAAGGAGAATTTGAAAGGAGAGAGAATAAAGAGAGAAAAGGAGGAGAAGTTGAAAGGAGAGAGAATAACGAGAGAAAAGAGGAGAAGTTGAAAAAAGTTAAAGAAATAACAATAAGAAAAGAAAGAGAGCTTGTTTGTAAAAATGAGAGATATAAAGTGGGCCTTTTATTCCCAACAATCGATGTTTATGCTCATGTATAAAGAGGCCTATTTTAACACTAACGAACTTAAACTTTTCTTTGCTAAGTATTGTTGTTTCATTATTTTAGGTGTTTATGGGTTTCCCAAGGAACTGAACAGTTTGCCAAGTATTAGAGGGATAGAGCATTAAATTGATTTCATACCTGAAGTGCTAATTCTGAATATACCAGCCTATCAAAGTAATCTTGAGTAGATGAAGGAGCTTTAAAGGTAAGTTGAAAAGTTAATAGCTAATAGATATATAAGGGAAATTATAAGTCATTATGTAGTACCAATACTTCTAGTTCCTAAGAAGGATGGGTTGTTGATAATGTCTGTTGATTATAGAGCCATCGATAAAATCATAGTAAAGTAGCTCCATCCTATACCTAGACTAGATGACCTGTTGGATGAATTGCACGGGTTATGCATATTTTTTAATATTGATTTAGAAATGGATATCACCACATTATGATGCGAGAAGGAGATAAGTGGAAGACTACCATTAAAACTAAACATGGTTTATATGAGTGTTTGGTCCTACCATTTGTACTTACTTATGCACCAAGAATATTTATGTGATTGATGAATCATGTTTTGCAGGAATTAATTGGTAAATTAGTGGTGCTATATTATGATGATACTGTTGTGTATAGTAAATCACTTGATAAGCATATTAAACATTTGCATGCTATTTTTATGTGTTTTGCATGTTGAATGGTTGTTTGGTAATCTTAAGAAATGTACTTTTTGCACCAATTACATTGTGTTTCTTGGCCGTGTTGTTAATGCAAAGGGAATACAGGTTGATGAGGAAAATATCAAGGCAACTAAAGATTAGCCTACACCGAAATCACTAATTAAAGTGTGAAGTTTTCACAGTTTAGCAAGTTTTTATAGGAGATTCGTCAAAGAGTTCATCACTATAATTGCTCTATTGACTGAGGTAATGAAGAAGGTAGTTAGGTTTAATTAGGAAAAAGAGTAAGATGAGGTGTTTTCCATCATTAAAGAAAAAATTAGTTTAGCTCCTTTATTTGGTTTACTTGATTTTTCTAATGTGTTTGAAATTGAATATGATATTTCAGGTTTAGGGACTAGAAGTGGTACAGTATTTAATTATCCTATATATGAAATAGAGATATATGTGTTGGTGTAAGCATTAGAGACATGGCAACACTACCTTTGGCCTAGGGAATTTGTCATTAATATAGATCACAAGTCTTTGAAACATTTAAAATGGCAAGGTAAGCTGAACAAAAGGCATAGGTAGAATTTCTTAAGTCCTTTCCCTATGTCATCAAATACAAATAAGATAAGAAAAATGTGCTTGTAGACGCATTGGCTTTTAGGTATGCTCTTCTTTCGACACTTGATGAAAAATTATTAGGATTTGAGTTCATGAAAGATTTATGTGCTAGCAAGAATGATTTTGGTAGTGTATTTAAGGCTTATGAAAAATTTAAATTTGGGAAATTTAATAGATATGAGGGAGTTTTATTTAGGGAGACTAGGTTATATATGCCTAATTTCTCCTTAAGAGAGTTGTTTATGAGAGAAGCTTATGGAGATGGAATGATGGGGCACTTTGGCATCAGAAAAACCTTAGACATCCTAGTTGAACAGCCACACATGAAACATGATGTTGAGAGAGTTTGTCAGCTTTGTGAAGTTTATAAGAGGGCTAAGTCAAAAGTGTTACCCTATAGTCCTTACACACCTTTACCTATTCCTGATCATCTGTGGGTAGATTTTTCTACGAACTTTGTATTGGGATTGTCTAGAAATAGGACGGATTAGGAATCTATTTTCGTTGTTGTTGATAGGTTTTCTAAGATGGCGTAATTCATACCATGTCATAAAAATGACAATGCAGCGAATATGGTTGAATAGTTATTTTAAGAGGTGGTACATCTTAATAGGATGCCTTAGAGTATTGTTTTAGATCAGGATGCCAAATTATTGAACTATTTTGCGCACTTTGTGAGGAAAGATAGGTATAAAAATTCTCTTTTCTATAACTTGTCACCCACAAAATAATGAGGAAATTGAGGTAACAAATTGTACTCTTACAACTTTGTTGTTTCACAATTAAAAAGAACATTAAAACTTAGGAGGATGCACCACATGTTAAGAGTAAAACTGACCATTATGTATCTAAAGCCAATAATGGATGCAAACAAGTTGTTTTTAAACCAGGAGATTAGTTTTGGGTGCATGTGAACAAGGAAAGGTTTCCAGAACAATGGAAATCAAAGTTGATGCCTTGTGGAGATAGACCATTCCAATTCATAGCGTGCATTGGCGATGACACCTATAAATTGGATTTACCAGGTAACTATAATGTTAGTTTTACACTTATTGTTTATAATCTTTCTTCTTTTGATGTAGGTGATGATTCGAGGATGAATCCTTTTAAGGAGAGTGGGAATGATAAAAACTAGCTTGGGATGTCAATGAAATCTCCATTAAGTATAACAACTGGTCTAATTATGCACTTTAAAACTAAAGTGATAAAAGATGCACTTGGAGACTTAATCACACAAATTACAAAGCAAGAAGAATTGTTTACTAAGGCACGTAAATTAACATGGAATCTAAAAGAGATGAACTTGTTTTATGCATAATATAAAAGAGATGTTAGGCTGAACACGTTTTGGGTTGTTTGTCTTAATTGAGGCTTGGGTTTTATGTTATTTAGGGGCATTATCTTTTTGTAATCATTATTAGGTTTCTTTTTTAGCTAGAACTAATAATTTTGGCCTTCCCTAGCCAAGTATTCGCCTGGTTTCATGTTATTAAGGTTGTTAATATAAAACACACCCAAAAGAAACATGAATTGGCATATTATCTTGGTATGAAATAATCACTTGAGAGGTTTTCTCCTTCCTTGTTCTGAACTAGGCCTAAAATTATGAAGAAGAAACATTCTTATGGCATTTTAATCTAACTTATTTTGTTAATCTTTGATTCGTCAGTTTTTGGCATCATTTTTATTATTTTTCCTTTGGTTCTTATTCAATTGTCACATTGGGTCATTAGGTTTGAATATGTCTAATTTGAGTGAAGCAATTTGAGTAATTCCTTTGGTGTTTAAGTTTTAATAAATCCTTATTAAAATTTGCATCTTATATGTGATAGAGGTAGTGAGGTTATATGGAGTATCGATATCTATCATTTTAAATCAAGATTCTAGGTTTACTTTGAGGTTTTTATATAGGCTCCAGTAAGCTTTGGGATCTAAGTTACATTTAGTATGACATTTCATCCCCAAACCAATGGCAATGTGAGAAGACGATTTAAGGTTTGAAGGATATGTTGAGATTATGCGTAATGTAGTTCCTAGGTAGTTGGGATCATCATATGCCTTTAATGGAGTTCACTTATAACAACAGTTTTCAAGCAAGTATTGTGATGCTGCCTTATATGGAATTGTATGAAAGGAGATGTAGGAGTCCTTTCTATTAGGATGAGGTTGGACAGAGGAAATTTTTGGGACTTAAGTTAGTGTAAAAGATAGTTGAGAAGGTGAAGGAGGTGAGAGCCAAATTAAAATAGGCACAAGACATGAAAAAAAAAGTTATGTAGACTTGAAAAAGAAGGAGATAGTATGGGAGATTTGGGTGTTCCTTAAGGTGTCACCTTGAAAAAAGATAATGAAATTTGGCAAAAAGTGGAAGTTGAGTCTAAGGTTCATTAGTCCATATAAGGTTATGGAGAGGATAGGACCAGTGGCCTATAGATTAGCATTAAGTCTGTAATTGGTGGGGATTTATGATGTATTTCAGGTATCTATATTAAGGAGTTAGAGGAGTAACCCATCCCATATGTTTTGTAAAATCTTAGAGTTAATGGAGAAGTTAGATTATAAAGAGGAACCAATGACTATCTTGGCCCGAAAGGTGAAGGTGTTGAAAAATAACCACAACTCTTTGTTCAAAGTGCTTTGGAGTCGACATTCTAGAGAGGAAGCGACTTGGGAGAGAGGATAACATATAACTCAAGTATCATCATCTTTTCAATAGCCATTGTACTTAAATTTAAAGGAAAAATTTTATTAGGGTGGGGTTGTCATCTTTGATTTTTTAATTTTTATTTAGTTTTCTTACTTGTTATTTAATCCTATTAATGTATATTTTATATAGTGTGTATTTTCCTATTATTTTTATTCTTGAACTTGAATTTTTAAGTATTTTACATTTTAGTGCTTAGAAGAGGAAATTTTTATGTTTTCTAGAATTATTTTGATGAGGATATATTTTATAAATAATTAGAAAAATTAAAGGATAAATTTGGCGACTTAGAATTTTTGGAAAAAATATTAAGAATAATGCATGTTGGCTATTGTAGTGATGCATGTTCCAAGTATGGGTGTTTTGTTGAGTTGTTAATGTGAAATGCTAATGATGAGCTTGTGCCTAGATGAATGGAATGATGTTTGATTTAAGAATGGATGTTTACTTACACCTTTGATGTGAAAAGTAACTATTGAACTTATGCCATAATGTGTATGGTGCTTATGTTGGAGTGTTGTAGATAACTCATTAGGCATGGTTATATATGAACATATGTAATGTCCTTACTACTTGTTTTTATAAACTAAAATGGTTTTTGAAATGAAAATGAATTTTTAATGATGACCACTCACAAATAAAAATGTTTTCCCTCACTGAGTGTAATACTCACGTTTTCCCTTTTCTCCCCTGCCCCTACGTTAGGGAAAGGAAGTTGTTGGGTTAACTAGCCAACAAAAGTAGTAACAATGAGAGAGAACTTTAGTAGAGGTCGACTATGGTACTTATCCTTGTTTTTATTCTCCTTGTATTTTCAGTACTTGACGAATTTTGTATTAATGTACTTTAGAGGCTTAGATGGGTTTATTATGTAGTCTAGATTATTATCATGTTATTGATTTCTAGGTAATTAATTAGGACTTAGGAGATGAACTAGAATTCCTTAAGAAATGTTGATAATGAATGAATTATGAATTTAGAATCTCTTATTAAATGAAAGGTGAATTAGTAACTAGTTGGAAAACAAGTTTTAAATTTATAAGTTTGTAGAGTTAGCCCTTATGTTAGTTTAACATTATGCAGTCCATCTCGAGCCCTATTTAAGCGAGGGTGTGGCAATCTAAACTGTGTTAAAACAAAAGTAAGATAACAAATATACAAGAGTGTTGGGACTTAACACGACCCTGTTGACACTAAAATTAAAAAATTGAAATCTACTTAGTGGGAATGTATCTTTTTGTAACTTTTACAAAAAATAAAAAAGTAGAAACGAAATTCAACATGGGCATTAATATGGGTGTGTTGATGAATCTATATCTTTTGTGTCTCAAAAACTTACTTGACTTTCTTAACATAGGCATGTTAAAGGACGTGCAAGTGAATTATAATGGATCTTCAGCAATATGAACATAAGTGCATTGGTGTCCTTATATCTTTCTATAATTTTTGGCATTCTTCTCAAGGTGGAACATAGCCATGTATCTGCTCAACAAGGGTGTGTCAGGATTGTTGATGGGTATGTAACTTTTTGACTTAGTTAATTTCCTAAATGCTTTCAGATTTGTATATCCACACACATATCCAAAGCATAAAAGAGGAAAATAACATCCATAAAACTATAAAACACAAATAAATCTAATACTAAATTATAAAATTTGACATATATATAAATGAAAATTTTTAAATCAAAACCTAAAAAACTAGAATAAAAACTAATTGAGATGAAATTATCAATTTAAAAGGCTTGGTTTGCCTTCCAAGAAATGCTTGTTTAATGTCATTAGCTTGATGGTTTCCCTTCAACTTACTTCATCATGCATTCAGAGATTATCCTCCTCTCCTTCGATTTTGTCAAATATACCTTCAAGATAATACTTTAATTGATGTCCATTTACTTTAAATGTACCTTTTTTTGGATGGTGGTGCTATAGGGGAAAAATGCTTTGACTATAAAGGGTCTAGACCATCTAGAATTCTACTTTCTTAGGAATAATTTAGTCAATAGTTATATAAGAGAACTTGATCTCCTTCCTTAAATTGCTTATCTCGCTTAATCCTCCTATCATGATACCTTTTAGCTCATTCCTTATAAAGCTTTGAATTTTTGTAATCCATCATGCGTAATTCCTCTAGCTTATTTATTTAGAACCCCCTTTTCTCTCATGCAAGATTGATATTGAAATAAATGAAATTAATTGCCTAATATTCTTTATGTTCATGTTCTACTGAAAAATGACATAACTTTCCACATACTAACTTATAAGGTGTAGTGCCTATTGGTGTCTTAAATATCATTATATAGGCTTAAAGAGCATCTTCTAACTTATTAGACCAATCTTTCCTATAATGCTCTATCGTATTTTCTAGTATTCACTTTAGTTCCCGATAAACTGTTATATTTGAGGATGATAAAGGGTTATAACCTTATGTGACACTCCATATTTCCTAAGAACCTTTTCAAATTGGACATTACAAAAATGAGTGCCCATATTGCTTATAATTAATTTTTTATGTCAAATCAAGAAAACATTTTTATTAAGGAACTTTAATCAACCCTAAACCTTGATCTTCAACCTATTTAAAGACATAATCTATAGCTACTAAGATAATTTTTGTTGAAAACTGGAAACGACCCCATAAGATCAATAACCTAAATATCTAACACTTCACAAACTAAATAAAATTATAGGGGGATGTTGGCTAAGGAAAAAGATCATGCACAAAGAAAGAGGGTTATTACGCCCAGCAAGCTTGGCATAATTGGTGGACATCTTTGGCAAGTGTGGTGTAAGTGGTAAGAGGCCACTCAAGTTTGGCGAGAGGGGTTACACAAATTGAGAGTGGCATGACTCAAGTGACTAGGGTGGAAGACCTAACACAAGACTGGCGAGCAAGGTGATTACAATGGGCAAGCGTGGCATGTGTAACACCAGATTCCGGGGCGTCAACACTGGTACATACTCCGAGAGACTCTTATCTATTATAATACATGTCAAAACCCTTTTCATGTGAATGTCGGTGATATGTATATCGTGTTATGCATCATTAAAAACTGTAAGTTCATCGGTGTGTGAAATCGTATAGGTTTTATATGTGAAAATTTGAGTCTCTTTGGATGGATATGGCCATGGTAGCCGAGATATATGCATTCTAATGCCTTAGAGGAGATTAGGCATGATTTATAGA
>JAOQMM010172172.1:0-10146 GCA_027563515.1 Erythroxylum platyclados | reverse complement strand
GCGAGATTTGAGGGTTTGTTCTGTTTCCCGGTGCTCGGCGTCTCGGTGTCCCTGCCAGGGGGTGTCGGGGCGCTACACACTTACTGTTGGTTGACCAATACACTTAAAACCCTAATATTGATCAACTACTAATCTAGATTGGTCATTTAGTATACCTAAGAATAAGGTTTTCAAAATTCTCAAGTTCTTTCAAAGATCAAAATGCACTTTTTTGACAAAAGCTTGATTCAAAAAAATTTTAAAAGTTTACGAAATAGTTTATTTAAAGATCCAAAGGTTTTGTTTAATTAGCAAAATAAATTTCCTCTTAATAGAATTTAAGTGTCATGCTCTATAAATGATCATACAATGATTGAGCCCTTAGTTTACTGAAATGACTAAGTTAAGGTTATAAGAAGGATAACAATTATTTGCTGAAATCTTGAAAAATAGGTCTTCTTTGTAAGCATATTATTTTATTATAATTAATGAGAAGTGGGAAAATAATTGTACTTCTTTGTTTACTATTGGTGCAATTTTTTATCTAAGTGTTTATTTTAAATTGTGTTTTATAAAGAGAATTAAAGTTAACAAAGGAATGCTCTTAACCATTAATACAATTGTTTTAAGTGACATAATGCAAGAATTGCTTAACTCATAAATAGAGGCATGCCATAATATATATGGTTATCCCGGGATGTTGAATGCAATTTGTCAAAGACAAACTTAATGGGCTTTCTTTTCACATTATTATTAGTTTTATAAATGTATAAAAATTAAATGAGCTTCTTTTTATATTAATTTTATCTTTTTTCAAATACTTAATATGAATAATATTTATTTATGTGAGTAGTATATGAAAAGAATGACTCATTTTCTTAATTATTATTGCTTTGATTAATAGGGAAAAAAAGAGATAGTTGTTATGTCAAATTTATGTTATTATAATTATTTTAACAAAATTAATAATTGAATCAATTAATAAGGCCAAGAGTACAAAAAAAAGGCTCAGCATGAAAGCTTAGCAATTAAAGGAAGTTGCAAATTCTAGAGACTAAAAATGAGAATTAAAGCCCAAGCTCAGTACAATTATGTTAAGTTTAGTACCCCATCTTTGTATTATAGATATCAAGCTCTTTTAACTTAAAAAGATAATCCAAAGGATAATCCCCTAGTAATAGTAGTAAGTTTAAATAGTCCAGAGGAAAATCCCCTAGTAATAGCAGTAAGTTTAATCTTCAACAGTATCTTTCTTGTAAGCTCCCCCTCACTGGTTCACATATTGCTAAAAACTTTGGAGTTTCTTTCACACCAGATATCATACACCATACTTGCACACGAATATAGGGTACTCACCTTTTAAGCTACTTTTTAAATTGCAAGTCCATGTTATGATATTTACCTAAAAGTCATAAGGACAATGAATTCCAAATTTAGACTTAATTAAGTCCCATAGTCTCCGAGTGAAATAATAGTAAAAAAACAAATGATCTAAGTCTTCCCTTGGGTGTGTATAAAGAAGATATGATTTTTCTTCCATTGAGAACTTGAGTGAGCATTTGGTTTTGAGTTTACATGTTACTACCATCCAAAGTAAGGAAGCATAGGAAGCAGTTAGAGTTGAGTTCCACATAACTTGAACCAGCTTACGTACTGCATAGGTTCTCTAACATTATCCTTATAAGACCTAGTGTGGAAAGCTCCATACCTCTTTGGTTTCTAGATTATTCTATCATGTGTAGTAGAATCAGGTTGGTATGCAAGCAAGTTAGCTAATAACTCCAAAGATCCTCGAGTAGTTTTTATTGGCCACGACCAAGATCTACCTGTAATTATAGTTTGGACTTTTGTGTTATAAAGAATTAAGGATTTTAGGTGCTGCAATTGTCCACATTGGTATAAAGGTCCTATATCCAACCAGTTATCATACCAAAAATTGATGCTTTCACCATTTCTAATATGATGTTTAATGGAGAGATGCATGTTGTCCCTTAGCTCTAAGATTTTCCCCATTTTGTAAGAACTGTTGACTTTGGTTTGTACTTTCCAAATTTTATCACCCTTTAAGAAGTAATTCAGTAGTCATTTTACCTATAGGCTCGCTTTATTAGTGAGAATTTTCTAGAGCTTCTTAGTTTATAGTGTTTTTCATGTTGATTTTAGTGATTCCTAACCCTCAACACTTTTTTTAAGCACATATTATGGACCATTTTGCTTTAGGGCTCTTCTTAAGACCATTAGGGTCACTTAAAAGAAAATGAATCATATGTTTTTCAATCTCCTTTTGGATTCTCTTGGGAATCGCTAAGTTAGAGCACCAATAATTCTATAAGTTATATCAAACAATAAGTATCAATTGAATCTTACCTCATAGGAGAGAGCTTTAAGTGTCCAATTATTGAGATTTTTTATACTACATCAATTAGAGGCACACAGTCTTGATAAGCGAGCTTCCAGGAAGAGATAGGGAACCTCAAATATTTGATAGGGAGGTGACCTATGGGAATGTCAGATGAAATCACATATTGTCTAACTTCCTGCTTGATTCCTATTGAGAGCAAAATTCTACTCTTTGTGGGATTGAAGCTCAGTTCAAAAATAACATTAGAATCCTCTAGAGCTTTGAATAAGAGCTTCATGGAGTTCAGATTAGCGCCTTATAGAAGAAACAAATCATTAACAAAAAGATAAATTAACCATATTCAACTTACTACATTTGTAGTGGTTCCTGAAGTTGGCGTCAACTTAAATGTTGAGTCTTATAAGTATAAATAGCACTTCAATGGTTATTATGAACAAATAGGGGGATAGGGGATCCCCTTATCTCAGTCCCCTAGCCCTTTAGATATTCTAGTTGGCTCACCATTGATTAAAATAACATAAGATGCAGTTATAATGTGAATTTACTAGGGAAGTTGAAAGCTTGCATTGATTGAATAAGGAAGCTCCAGCTTACTAAGTCAAAAGATTTTAAGAAGTCTACCTTAATGGCACAGATGTTGATGATCTTTTTGGTTTGATAGCTCTTAAACAACTCCTACATTATCAAGATATTATCACTGATTCTTCTTCCTTGGACGAATCCTGTCTGGCTGGGATTAATCATTATACTGAGGACTTTCTTGAGCCTATTGGGCAAAGCCTTAGATATCACCTTGTATATTACATTGCAACATAATATTGGCCTGAAATCGTATAAAGAAGTTGGATTAGGTACCTTGGGAACTAGTGTTACATAGGTTTTGTTTAACTCCTTTAGCATGTGGGGGCTCTTAAAAGACTCTTACACTGCTTCAGTTAATATATGTCCTGTGAGGTCCCAAATAGCTTGGAAGAATATAGCATTAAATCCATTTAGGCTTGGTGCTTAGGTGCAGTTCAAATAAGGTTTGTTTAATCTCCTTAGTTGAAACCTCCCTAGTTAAGCCTTGCACTAAATGATCAAGAATGGAGATAAAGATTGAATCAACGCATCGGGGATGGGCCTTACCTCCTTACAAACTCCAAGAAAATTATTAAAATGCTTAAATGCAAGCTCCTTGAGGTCCTCCTGATTATATACTGAATTCCCTTTATTATCTATTAAATTCTTTAAGATAAATGTTGGAATTAATTAAAAAATTATATAGCGCAATATATTTTTATCTTTAATTATTAAAGTTGTTATTAATGTTAATATCCCTAAAAGAATTTTATAAAAGTTGTATATTTTAAGAGATTAATTTTATAATAGTAAATTTTAATTATATAAAATTCAAAAAGTTATTTTATAATGTTAAAAAATTATTTGATCCAGTATTCAATATTATCTGATATTAGCATTGTATTGTACCAACTACAAAAATGATACGAGTTTTAGTATGGTTTTCATAACTTTAAGATAAACAACAAAATCATGAAATAGAAACCAAAAGTTATAATAAAAAAGCAATGGAACCAAATCGTCATTTGATATAAGAATGGCAACAGGTCTTAAAACATAATCAAACTTAGCCAACAACTTGATCAAACTTTTTAGACATGAAACATGATCAAGTTGAGCTAGGTATAAAATGTATGAAATTCCAATTGTTGAAGAAGTTGTTTAGAGGAACTCTTTGAAAAAAAAAAAGAGCAAAGAAAATAATTGAAGATAACAAAAATAGATATATAAGTTGTTGCATCCATTAGCATTTAAGTGTCAAGTCTAGATATTCGGTTTAAAAAGAACTCGTAGATTCTAAGGGACTATTTGGTTCCATTTTTTTATTTGGTTTTTTATTGTTGATTTTGTAAAAAATGAAACAGACCCTGAAAACGTGTTTGGTTAAAATTGCTTTCATTTTTCATTTTTAAAAATAAGAAAACGGCAACCATTTATGAAAACGTGGAAAAGACATTTTCACGTATTTTTGAAATAGGTTTTTTTGTTTCACAAAAACATCACTGGTTTCTCTGTGTCGACTTCAACAGTTTTTAGCATCTCCTGAATCTTCTGCTTCTTCTCTTATGCGATTTCCCCGAGTATACTCTTTTCCTCTTTTTTTATCATATCTGTTCATTTGCTTTTGAGTTGTTGCTATTATTTACATTAGAAGGTTTCTCTTAATCTAGAAATAAACAAAAAAACTCTTCCAATCATCTTCGTCTCATCTCACACACAAGAAAAACAGCAAGATAGAAAAGTTGATGAATTGCTGATTTAATTATGCTACAATAACATGTGCATGTTACTGTAGCATAATTAAAATTAAATGGGTAAATCATCAACTTCTCTTCTATTCTATTTTAACATACCTAAATCTTGGTATGCATCTGATTCGCCTTCGTTACCAATTTTCTCTTCCTTATAAAGTCCAATTCTCTCATTTCTGAATCTCGTCTCAACTAGTTTAGTTTCATTCTCCTTTGTATGGCGGGATTTTTCTCTCTTTTAAGGTGCTTGTAACTCTCTGTTTATAACTGGGTAGTCTTCATTGACTGGCAAGTCCATGCTTGTCTATGCCTAAATCTAAATTCCAAGTTTTGATCTTTTCAAATTTGATTCATTCATGTAGTTCTCCATATCTTATATTCCTTTGTACATCTGCCTCTTTTTATTGTGGAATGTTTAAAGGGTTATTATAAGGGTTGGGATTGTGATAGCAAAGTTGCCAATGATGAGCTTGAGCTCCATGAAAGAAATCAACAATAAGATTGTTATGATACACTAACATGCACATGTTACTGTAGCATAATTAAAACTAATTATTTAATTCATCTTCTCTTTTTTCTTTCACCAGGGAGTCCCTTCTTGTCCTTGAAAATATACAATAAACAAAAAATTGTAAAGATTGTTGTAATTTCAAAGTATATCAGTCGTAATTTCTAAAAAAATAGAAAAACCCATTAGTTCATCACTATTGATTCGTGGCTCTATTGTTGCACCTTTTATATTGTGCTCTTTGGTGGATGATTACAAAAATACTATGTTTTTCTCACCTTGTTGATAGTAAACAGATAAAATTTAGATAGAGAAAATAGAACTTCACAAAAACTGTTAGTAAAGAAGTGGTACGTTCTTGTTCTACAGGTGAAGATGGCAGTATAGAGGTAAAGAAAGGGCTTCATCATGATATAGACACTAATATGCAAACAATTTGGTTGATACTTTTAAGAATTCTATTAAAACAAGGAAAGGCTAGTCAGTTGAGATTTAAAGTTGGAGTGAACCCTAACTTAGATACTAAAAATGGGGAGTTCAAAATGGTTTCCGTATCAATACCATACATTGCAGACTAAAGCACAAATAACACATTAAATTAAGGAACATAAAAGAGTACCAATTCTTTTCTTACATGCAAACCCATTTGAGCAAATGCTTGAAGTTATGAAAATTCAAAAATTAGAAATAATTACAAACTGTCGTGCTTTACATATACATATCTGCTACACTTACATATTACGTATAAGTTTGAACCTTGATACACGGAAAAGTACTTCCCTCATTGGACATTAAGTCCAATCCCTATAATTAGCAATTATTCATTTATTATAACTCATTATTCATCCCATCATATGCTTGCCAAATATGATTTAAAGTAATTAGATAGGAGGTGCACAGTGTGAATTCAATGTAATTGAAATCCTATTATGGTTGTCTCATGTTTATTTTGAATCATGTTTAGCATTTAATATTTTGTAGAAATTATTATGGTTGTTTCATGTTTATTTTGAACCATGTTTAGCATTTAATACTTTGTAGAAATTGTTGTCAATGATGTCACTTATATGTGATTACATTTAGTGATGGAAGGTTTGAACAGTATGAACTATTCCAGTGATTGTGTGGAAATAAATGAAAAAGATAGGGTATGGAATGATACCATAGAGATGTATTTAATCTCCTTGATGATTGAAGAAGTGACGAAGGGAAATCGAACGACTACTACCTTTTCGAAATATAGTTGGAAAAATATTAAGGCAGGGCTTCAAACAAAATTCAATAAGAAGTATACTGATATTCAATTGAAGAATAAGTATAATGGATTAAGGGCTAGATTGAAGAATTTCAAGAGTTTACTCAAATAAACAGGAATCCGTTACAACTCCTTTACTAGTGAAGTTATTGTTGCAAATGAATGTTGGGAAAATCTATTTAAGGTTAAATATGTCTTTGTTTTAATAATATATCATATTATATAATATTTATTCTCATGTTTCTTTTTCATCATTATAGGTGCATAAAATGACTCACAGATTCAAGAAAAAAGAATGTAAGAAATTTTCAGACTTGTGTCATATTTTTGGAGATACTACTGCAATTGTTGTGCATACACATCCATCAACTAAATCTACATCGAATAGTATAGAAGAGGAAGATAGAAATGATGTTAATGAAGATTGCTCATATGATGAAAAAGAAGATCAATATATAAGTTCTCCATCTAAGAGAAAGAAATCTCCTATGAATAAGAAGCAAAGAAAACACATTCTAACATTATAGAAGAGGTCTTGCTTATACTTGGTGAACAATCAAAAAGGAAGAATGATTTATTTCAGAAAAAACTGAGTGAAACATCATCTACTACAGAGAATAGATCTCAAGAGTCTAACATAACGATAGAATGTAGGAATTCCTTAGATGAATTGGGTGTTGACAATGTGCAATATGGAAAAGCTATAAAGACTTTATATGATTCTCCACTTTATAAGGATATTTTTATGAAGATGACAGATATAAGGAAGCTGGATTGGATTATGTTACCTTAGTTATATTTTCATATTATTGCATATCGAATTCTTATTAATTTGACTCTTTTATTTTAAACACTATTCCATAGTTTGAACATTTCAAGTTTGTGCTTTGTATGAATATTTGACTTAATGTTAAGTTTATATTTTGCATGAATACTTTGTCTACATTTGGTTAAACTTTTTGATTGAATGTTTTATTAATTTTTAATGTTGTCATTGTAGATACATAGATTTCTTATTAGATTTCGAATCAGATTTTGATGATGAATGGAAGAACGTAATCATTATTTCTCTAACTGAGGGAGAGAACAAATATTTTCATTTATAAAAGCAAACACGTAGAACTTCTACTCTACCATGTCATGATTGGATATTAAAACTTTTGAATAGAAATCCTATAAGTATTTATGAAAACTTAAAAATGAGAAAGATAACTTCTTGAGCTTATGTGATGAGTTGAAGAGTTTAGGAGGCTTAAAGGCAACAAGTCATTTGACTGTGGAGGAATAAGTAGCAATTTTCTTTATGACTATAGGTCATAGTGAGACAACTAGAGTCAATGCAGAACACTTTCAACAATCGACTTGGACAATTTGGAAGTACCTTCATAAAGTCTTATATGTTGTTAATTGTCTTACAAAAAGAGTCATTACTCCACCATCTTTTACTAATACACCTCTTGTAATTCAACATAGTTCAAAATTCTTTCCATATTTTTAGGTATATTCATATATTTAATTCCTATTTTAATTATGTACTTATTATTAATAATTTTTTGAATATATTTTTGAATTTTTAGGATTGTATAGGAGCAATAGATAGTGCACATGTTCCGATCGATGAACAAATACCATATAGAGGCAAAAGAATTAATCCAACCAAAAATATTATGTGTTGTTCATTTGACATGCAATTTTACATATGTAGTGGCTGGATGGGAAAGTACTACAAATAACTCTCGAGTTCATTTAGAAATAATGACAAATCCAGCGAATCAATTTCCTATGCCTCCATAAGGTATTATATTATTTTAAATAAACATAATAATTATGATTCATTTTTAATATCTTTTTGTTAATATTATGTTCGTTATATGTTAGGTAAGTACTATTTGGTTGATTCAAGCTACACTAATATGCTTGTATTTCTATCACCATACCGAGGTGAAATATATCATTCGCAAAATTATAAAGGTAGAGGAAGACCTCAAAGTGCACAAGAATTGTTTAACTATAAGCATTCTTCATTAAGAAATGTTATTGAAAGATGTTTTGACGTTCTAAAAAAAAGATTTTCTATTCTTAAAAACATGCCGAGTTATGATATGAAAAAACAAAAATACATTGTTATTGATTGTTGTGTATAACATACAATTATATTAGAATATATGGACAAAGCAATGAATTATTTGACAGTTGTACTGAAAATGAAGAACAAATTAGGGAAAGTGAAAATGAAGATGCAAAATCTCATGTGGAGTATAATATCACTCCAGGACAACTTTGAGGTATGTCTTGGAAGCGAGACGAAATTGCAAGAAAAATGTGGAGTGATTATAATATGATGGACATCTTTTATTAATTAGAATGACTACAATTAATATGTAATTTTTTAATTATATTTAATTTGCATATATTTTAATTTTAGCTATATTGATACTGAATTAATTTAAAAATATAATGTATTATATTAAAATTATTAACATAAGAGTATAATTACAAAAATAGAAACATGATGATAAAACCAAACATGTTTTTGTTTTTAGTTTTTTATTACAAATCTCAACCAAACAGGTTTTTGATTTCAGTTTTTATATTACAAATTTTAACCAATTAAATTTTTGTTTTTTTAGAAAAAACAAAACTAAAAACAAAAAACAAAAACCAAAAACCACAAAAAATCCAAAACCAAAAATAAAAAACAAAAACCAAAAATCACAAAAGAAAAACAGAAGTAGAACCAAACAGGCCCTAAGGAACTAAAAGAGTCGGGATTAAGGCTATTAGAATAATGAATAAGGTTCTTTTGGCAAGAGAACCTAAATTGTTTGTTGATTAAGAAATTCCTTGAGTTAAGTGGATATATATTCAATACTCAAAGGTTAAAGTTGGTGGAAAGTCCCTGTTAGAGTGAACATTTATTGGTCCCTAGTTTAAATTCTCAGGATGAGCGATAAGCTAGTAATTTCCATTTGACACATTGTTGAGAATGGAGAAAATGCTTGGTTCTACCATAATTATTAGCATCCCAATGGTCCTTTGCATTTGCTTCGAAATGCTTTTGACCTCATGCTCAGAATCCCTACTTCCTCCTAAGTTAAATTGATTGTCAACAATAATGGTTTTTCTTGGCCACAAGCTCACCTAGGAATGTTTTCCTTCCTTGCAAATGCAATCCCTAACTATCTTTCTAATGCTAAGAAGGAGGATAAGGTTACTTGGTTGAGCACAACTATTGTTGCATTACTAATAGATCATGTTTTGGCATCTTTGAAGAAACTATAATTAGGGATGGCAATAGGCTGGGCTAAACTCGCACCAAGCAGGCGACTCGTGGCCAGCCCATGGCCCAATGGGCCATAGGCTGAATTGGGCCGGTCCATATACCTTTTTAATTTTTTTAACAAATAAAACGATGCCGTTTATACATTGGAAGCTGGTCACGAACTGGGCTGGGTCGGGCCAAAAATGTCATCCCTAACTATACCTAAAGCTCCATAGTCATACCTAGTTTGGTCTTCCTCAAATCTTCCTAAAGCTTTCTTAGTACTCTGGTTAGCAATTAGGATAGGCTTAGCCCTAAAGAAAAGTTTTTCTTTGCCTTTATCAGCAGTCAAATGTGTCCCCTTTACAGCATCTTTCTACAGAACATGGATCATCTCTTCTCAATTATAACTTTGTCAAGGATACCTGGAAGAAAGTTCTTAATCTCTGTTCTCTACAATGCTATAGA
>JAOQMM010172118.1:0-10150 GCA_027563515.1 Erythroxylum platyclados | reverse complement strand
GGTACGATTTCATACAATTTATATATTGTCTAATTCAAGTTAAATCAATTATTGGGATCCGCTCGGAATCCGTAAAAGAATTTTGTTTTTCCGCTGCGCCTGTGATTCGATCCCGGTTGGATTCCCAACAAGTCTAGCTTATCAGATCATTTATTTTAGTCTTTATTCATGCTGTTCTTAGCCCTGCAAGTTTAATCTAAAGTCTACTTTCGACTTTCCTAAGGCACGCCCTTTTTTTTATAGTTCTTCAGTATGTGCAAATCCAATAAAATATTCATTATCTTATTTTTGTAATTGGATTTCTAAAGGCGACTATCATTTAAAATGATTCTTGGCATATGCATGCCATGGGAATTGGGAAGTTAAGCGCCAGCCACAAATCTCATAGGTGGGTAAAGCCATATAATAAGGTTGTTTTGAAAAGGTTAAAATATATTTAACCCCCTGTGTTTTATCCCTCAGTATATTATGCCCCCTCTATTTTAAAAATGGACTTATTACCCCTTTGACTATCAGTCAAAGAAACTTAAAATTCAAAAAGACTTTTTTACCCCTATATTATGATGACATCACTAACTATATATGTTGCATTTTTTGGACAAAAATACCCTTTTAGTCTTTTGTTAACTAAAATACATTAAACCCCTATTTTTTTTGCTTTATTTCATTATGTCTTTATTTTATAAATAAAATTTATTTTAAGCATGGATTATATTTTGATTGTTAATAAAAAAGGAAAAACTACTAAAAATATCATTGTCTCCACAATTGTATTAAAAAAAGGGAAATATAAAAATGGTGATATTTTATTTTCTTATTATTGATTATTTCTCTTTTTAATTTTGTTCCATAAATAAATTATCTTTTTTGATTTTTTACATAAATTACAATCATGAAGTACAATTGTAAAGACAATGGTATTTTTAGTAATTTTTTCCTTTTTTATTAACAATCAAAATATAATTCATGCTTAAAATAATTTGTATTTTTGAAATAAAGGGCATAATGAAATAAAGCAAAAAATATAGAGGTTTAATGTATTTTAGTCAACAAAAGACTAAAAGGTTATTTTTGTGCAAAAAATGCAACATGAATAGTTGTAGTGATGTCATCATAATATAGGGGTAAAAAAGTCTTTTTGAATTCTAAGCTTCTTTGGACTGATGGTCAAAGGGGGTAATAAGTCTATTTTTAAAATAGATGAGGCATAATGTACCAAGAAATAAAACGCAGGGGGTTAAATGTATTTTAGCCTTTTGAACACAAGAATAGAAATTCGCCACAAGTGATTACTTGATAAGAATTATACTCTTGATGCAATAGAAGAAGACAAGCAATCCTCCCTTAACGAATTCGTTAATGATCCAATCTAAACCTAAATAATGTTTATTATAATGTATTTATACCTCTTGAAAAAAAACCCTAACTAGGTAAAAGGCCTTTAAACATAGGTCTTTCACCAAAATAATTATCAAAGCCTAACTAATATGTCTAAAATACAACCCATTAAAATAATACACAAGAAAGCATGTGCACAGATTGAGAAAAAGAATCGTATATTTGCACAAAAAGAAAATAGAGGTAGAAAACAAGTTCTCTTCGAACAAGGTGATTGGGTTTGGGAGCATATGCAAAAAGAAAGTTTTCCACAGCAAAGAAAGTCAAAACTTGATGCAAGGGGTGATGGACCATTCCAAGTGTTGGAACGCATCAATGACAATGCATACAAGTTAGACTTACTAGGTATGTATAATGTTAGTGTTACTTTTAATGTTTCTGACTTATCTCCTTTTGACTTTGATTCAGATTCAAGGATGAATCCTTTTGGAGAGGGAGGGGATGATGTGAACACGACCGTAGGATTTTGTAAGTGAAATAGTGCCAAAGATGAGCTAATAATGCCAGAGAAACCAATAACAAGATCAACAGCTAAGAAGGGCTTTAATCTTACATGGGCCGAATTGTGGATGGCATGGAATCTCAAGAGACAATGAGGGCCAATGACATCATAACTAATTAAGTTGGGCGGAATGTGCAAGAAGGCTTTCGTTCTTGTTTAATTAATTATTTTACGTTAGAAGCATAACTTTTGGCAGCCCACTATGTGTGTCTTGGGCTTGTTTAAATCCTTAAGTTGAATGGGTTATATTTTAGAAATATTAGTTGTGCTTTAATTATTTTGGTGAAAGGCCCATGTTTAAAGGCCTTTTACGTATTTAGGGTTTTTTTTCAAAAGGTATAAATACATCATAATAAACATTATTTAGGGTTAGATTAGATGATTAATGAATTCTTTAAGGGAGGATTGCTTGTCTTCTTCTATTGTATCAAGAATATAATTCTTATCATAGTAATCAATTGTGGCGAATTTATATTCTTGTTTTCAAATCAACCTTACTATATATGTTTCCTTTCATATAATTGATTAGGGTTCATTAGGGTTGGAGATTTCGTCTTAATCATGTTCTATCCAAAGTTTGTGTTTAAGGGATTTCAGGTTCTTTAGCCTTGGGGTTCCACATCATTTGGTATCTGAACTTGGATTGGGATAAACTCTTATTTATCTTATGTTTATTTGTTGTTACTATTGTTATTTTTCATTAGAATTCGAAATTAGAGTTCATCTTGGTATTATGTAGAAAAAAAGAGTAAAAAATGAAAAACGAAAAAAACAAAAATTCTAGCGTTAAAGAGACAAAATAGTTGCTACTGATTAAAAAAAATCAGTTGAAAAAAATGAATTCTATCTTTGGGGTTGATGTGATTATGGATTTTCTTTTGTTGGCTTCCTATTTTGTTTAGTGCCTTTTCTTCATTCTAAGTTTCTATTTTTTATCTCTTATTATTATTATTATTATTTGTTTCCATTTACAACATAATTAACAAATTGATTCTTGTTAATTTAAATTCTATATTTTTTTAGGCATCATATATCCTTCCTCTCGTGTGCCCATTTTACCTTCATTCATTTCGGTATACTTGCTTGCCCATCGCCTTTCTTAAGTATTTTCATTGCATTCCTGAATCTTAATTTGCTGTTTGTGCATTACCTTGAATGGAAATTGAATTCTGAAATTCAATTGAGCACAACAAGTTTGAGTGGAAAAAGGCTTAAGTGTGTAAGCTTAAAAAAGGAAAAAAAAACAATTTTGAGTGAAACACGAGTTAAGCATCATCTTTTGAGTGAAACACATATGAGAGTGACTTATGAGGTTATCTTTTATTGCTAACCATTTTTCTTGCAATTTTTGTCATAAGAATGGCCAGTAAAAGGGATGGAAAGGTAATATTACTTGAGGAGGATGACAATGTGCTTGATTTGAAAGTGATGTATAAGGCATTCATGAATGAATTCAAGAAGTTATCTACTAGGATGGATGGGATAGATAAGAAAATTAATGAAAACAGTAGAATCCAAAACTGTAGTAGATCAATTGGCAGCCATAGGAATTGGGAGGAAGAATTGGAAAGAATGTAGGATGAGTATGAAGATGAAGTGCAATTCGTGAGGGGTAGAGTAAGGAGAGAAGAAAGACTGGAGAGAAAAGATAGCAACATTAATGCTATCAAGATGAAAATTCCATCCTTCAAAGGTAGGAATGATACTGAAGTACACTTGGAATAGAAAAGAAAGGTGGACATTATTTTTGCTTGTCACAACTATTGTGAAGATAAGAAAGTGAGATTGGTAGCAGTGGAATTCCCTAATTATGCATTAGTTTGGTAGGATAAATTGGTAAAGAATAGGAGGAGGAATAGGGAACTACCAATATCCACTTGGGAAGAGATGAAAAGAGTGATGAAAAAGAGGTTTGTGCCATCTTATTACTATAGAGAGTTGCACCAGCAATTACATAGACTCACACAAGTAACTAGATCAGTAGAAGATTATCACAAGGACATGGAGATACTATTGATTAAAGCTAACATAGAAGAGGAGGAAGAGGTGACAATGGCTCAGTTCATAGGTGGATTGAATAGGAAAATTGCTGATGTGGTTGAGTTGCAACATTATGTAGAAATGGAGGACTTAGTGAACACTGCCATGAAGGTGGAAAGGCAACAAACAAAAAGGAGGGTAGCTAAGTCTTTCTTAAATTTTAGCAGTAATGGAATCCAAAATGGAGCAAAAATGAAGATAAGAAGAGGAAGCACTATTTGGATTCCAAGGAGAAAGGCAACGAGTTAAACAAAGGCAAGGAGGAGAGTACTTCAATTCAAAAAGGTACCATTGATTCATCCTCTAAACCTTCTAAACATAGGGATATTAAGTGCTTTAAATGTCAGGAATATATTGTCCTAATAGGAAGACTATGTTTATTAAGGAGTGAAATTATTTCTGAGTCTGATGATGGTAATGAGTCTGATGCTAGTGATTTAAGTATGCTACCTTTGGAAGATTTTTCTGATGTTAATGAGAATGTTGAGTATGCTGTGAAGGGTGAATCTTTAGTTGATAGACATGTATTGCACTTAAATGTGAAGGAAGATAGCTTAGAACAAAAGGAGAACACATTTCACACGAGATGCTTAGTAGGTGGGAAAGCTTGTAGCATGATTATAGATGGGGGTAATTACACTAATGTGGCTAGTACTACTTTGGTAAAGAAGTTGAGGTTGAAATGTGATAAACACTCTAATCCATATAGACTACAATGGTTGAATGAAAGTGGTGAAGTTAAAGTTACTAAGTAAGTAGTTGTTGCATCCTCTATTGGTAGATATGTGGATGAAGTTGTATACGATGTCGTGCCCATACAAGCTGGTCACATATTGTTGGGTAGGCCATGGCAATTTGATAGGTGTGTTATGTATGATGGGTACATGAAGAGGTACTCTTTTATATATAATGGGCAGAACGTTACCCTTGCTCCTTTATCACCTAGAGAAGTATACCTTGAAAAATTAAAAATTCAACAATCATCAAAAGGGGATTCAGGTAGTGAGGTGAAAAAGAAAGAAAAGAGAAAAGAGGCCATGAGAGAAAAGAATAAAATTAAAGGCCCAATGGTGAGTGACTGCACAAGTGAGGAAAAGAAAGTGGGATGTGTAGGAGAGAAGAAGTTAGTGAGTGAAAAGAAAGAAAAGAACGTGAAAAGTGAGCAAAGAAAAATTGAGAGGAGTGAAAAAGTTAAGACACAATCACATTTTTATGTAAAAGAGAGAGACTTAAAGAGTTCATTCTTAGGTAAGAGAGCTTTAACCTTGATTCGGTTTAGGGAAACTTTGTTTACTAACACGGACCTTGACCTAAGTTTGCTTAGTGTGTTTATGACCTTGTTGCAGGATTATGATGATGTTTTTCCTGAAGAGGTACCTCATGGGTTACCATTTTTTAGAGGGATTAAGCACCATGTTGACTTGGTACTAGGAGCTCAAATTCCTAATCGACCAGCTTACTGAAGCAATCCAGAGGAGATGAAGGAATTACAAAGGCAAGTGGATGAATTGCTTACGAAGGGGTATGTGAGGGAGAGCATGAGTCCTCATGCTGTGCCAGTTCTTTTAGTGCTAATGAAAGATGGAACCTGGAGGATGTGTGTGGATTGTAGAGTGGTCAACAAGATCACTGTAAAGTATCGTCATCTTATTCATAGATTAGATTATATGCTAGATGAGTTACATGTTGCTTGCATATTCACTAAAATTGATTTTAAAAGTGGCTATCATTAGATTAAGATGAAAGAAGGTGATGACTGGAAAACTGCATTTAAGACCAAATATAGATTGTATGAGTGGTTAGTTATGCCTTTTGGCTTATCCAATACACCTAGTACTTTCATACGCTTAATGAATCATGTTTTGCGCGAGTTCCTTGGTAAATTTGTGGTTTTTTACTTTGATGACATCTTGATTTATAGTAAGAACTTAAATGAACATGTCATGCATGTCAAGAATGTTTTAGATGTGCTTAGGAAAGAGAAGTTATATGCAAACCTTAAGAAGTGTTCATTTTGCATGGATAAAGTTCTCTTATTAGGATTTGTGGTGAGTTCTAAGGGAGTTGAGGTTAACTCTGAAAAGGTGAAAGTTCTCCAAGAATGGCCAACACCTAAGTCAGTTAGTGAGGTTAGGAGTTTCCATAGCTTAGCAGGTTTTTATAAGCGATTTGTTAAAGATTTCTCTACTATTGTTGCTCCATTAAAGGAAATCATTAAAAAGTATGTTGGTTTTAGATGGGAGAAAGAATAGGAAAATGCATTTAATACTTTAAAGGAAAAGTTATGTACTGCACCTATTTTACGTTTACCTGATTTTTCCCAAACTTTTGAAATTGAATGTGATGCAGGAGAATTGTCCCGTAGCATATTTCAGTGAGAAGTTGAGAGGATCAATTTTGAACTACTCCACTTATAATAAATAGCCTTATGCCTTGGTGAGAGCTCTTGAAGTTTAGGAACATTACTTACTAGTTAAAGAGTTTTTGATACATAGTGATCATCAATCTCCCAAGTACTCGAAGGGAAAAGGGAAATTAAGCAAAAGGCATTCAAGTTAGGTGGAGTATCTTAAAACATTTTCGTATGTGATTAAATACAAGCAAGATAAGGAAAATGTTGTGGCTGATGCGTTATCGTGAAGGTACACTTTGATTTCTATGCTTACTTCTACGTTACTTGGATTTGAGCATTTGAAAGAATTGTATGTGGATGATGTTGATTTTGCTAATGTATATCAAGCTTGTAAGCATGCTACAATTGATAAGTTCTATAGACATGAAGGATATCTTTTTAGGGGTAAACAACTTTGCATTCTTGCATATTCTATTAGAGAGTTGCTTGTTAGAGAATCACATAGTGGAGGGTTAATGAGGCATTTTGATGTGAAAAAGACCTTAGATATGCTTAGTGAGCATTTTATTGGCCAATTATGAGAAAATATGTGGAAATGGTTTGTGCCAAATGTATTGCATGTAAACAAGCTAAGTCTGGGTCTATGCTTCATGCTTTGTATACACCTTTACCTGCACCTAGTGAACCTTAGACTGATATATCTATGGACTTTGTATTGGGTTTACCTAGGACTAGGAAAGGTAGAGATAACATATTTGTTGTTGTGGATAGATTTAGTAAAATGGCTCATTTCATTGCTTGCCAGAAAATAGATGATACAATAAACATTGTTGATCTTTTCTTTAGGGAAGTGGTTCAGCTTCATGGTGTGCCAAGGACCATTATTTCAGATAGAGATGTTAAGATCCTAAGTCACTTTTGGAGAGTTTTGTGGGGAAAGTTGGGTACTAAGCTTTTATTTTCTACTACATGTCATCTAAAAACTGATGGACAAACTGAGATAGTTATTAAAACTTTAGGAACCATGTTACGTGCAATTGTTGGGAAGAACTTGAAAACTTGGGAAGATTGTTTGCCATTTATTGAGTTTGTATATAATCGTTCTATACATTCTTCTACAGGTTATTCTCCATTTGAAATTGTGTATAGTTTTAATCCATTAACTATGGTAGATTTAATGTCTTTACCTTTGACTGAGATTGCTAGTTTAGATGGCAAGAAGAAGGTTGACTTCATTAAAACAATACATGAGAAGGCACGTGCACAGATTGAGAAAAGGAATCGCATATATACACAAAAAGCAAAAAGAAATAGAAAGCAAGTTCTCTTCAAACCAGGTGATTGGGTTTAGGTGCATATGTGAAAAGAAAGGTTTCCATAGCAAAGGAAGTCAAAACTTAATGCAAGGGGTGATGGACTATACCAAGTGTTGGAAAGCATAAATGATAATGCATACAAGATAGACTTACCAAGTGCGTATAATGTTAGTGCTACTTTAAATGTTTCTGACTTATCTCCTTTTGACTTTGATTCAAATTCGAGGACGAATCCTTTTGAAGAGGGAGGGGATAATGTTAGCATGACTGTGGGACTTTGTAAGTGAAATAGCACCAAAGATAACCTAGTAATGCCAGAGGGATCAATAATAAAATCAAGAGCTAAGAAGTTCAAAGAAGGGCTTCAATCTGACATGGATCGAATTGTAGATGGCATGGAATCTCAAGAGACAATGAGGGCCAATAACATCATAACTAATCAAGTTAGGCGGAATGTGTAAGAAGGCTTTCGTTCTTGTTTAATTAATTATTTTATGTTAGAAGTATAACTTTTGGCAGTCCACTACATATGTCTTGGGCTTGTTTAAATCTCTTAGATTTAATGGGCTGTATTTTAGAAATATTAGTTTGGACTTTAATTATTTTGGTGAAAGACTCATGTTTAAAGGCCTTTTACGTAGTTAGTTTTTTTTAAGAGGTATAAATACATCATAATAAACATTGTTTAGGGTTATATTGGATGATTAACGAATTCTTTAAAGGACAATTGCTTGTCTTCTTCTGTTGCATCAAGAATATAATCCTTATCAAGGTAATTACTTGTGATGAATTTCTATTCTTGTTTTCAAATCAACCTTTATATATGCGGTTCCTTTTATATAATTGATTGGGGGTTCATTAGGGTTGGAGATTTCGTCTTGTTCATGTTCTATCCAAAGTGTGTGTCTAAGGAGTTTTGGGTTCTTTAGCCTTGTGGTTCCGCATCACAAAGGCTCGATGTTGAAAAGAAAGAACTATGATTTATTCACTTGCAGGTAGACTATTTGAATATTTTGTTTTTCCTGACCATCAAATAGAAAATTTGATAAATATGTGGAAGCTTCCTCGTAACATTTTTTTTTTAAATTAAGGATCTAGGAAAGTTGCAGTACTTCTTGGGAGTTGAAGTCACTAGATCGAGAAAAGGAATCTTTATCTCCTACAAAAAATATGTCCTAGATTTGTTAGAAGAAATTGGTATGATGGGTTGTAAACCAACTGAATCTCCTATCGAGAGCAACCACAAACTTCAAGCGGGAACAGGTACATCAGTAGCTATGGGAAGATATCAGAGATTAGTTGGCAGACTCATCTATCTCTGTCGCACCAGACCAGATATAGCATATGCAGTTAGCCTGGTGAATCAGTATATGCATGATCCTCGAGAACCAAACTTACAAGCTGTATTCCGAATCCTACCCTATCTGAAATCTGCACCAAGAAAAGACCTTCTGTTTAGTAATAATGCTCAGCTTAAGATAGAAGCATTTATGGATGCTAATTGGGCTGGATCTCTAGATGGTAGGAGATCAACCACTGGTTACTGTATACTCATAGGAGGAAACCTAGTCACTTAGAGAAGCAAGAAATAGGATGTAGTTGCTAGATCCAATGTGGAAGCTGAATATAGAGTTATGACACAAGGTGTGTGCGAACTCTTATAGGTAAGAAAGTTGATGGATGAGTTACAACTGATGGATGAAGGAAGTTTATCCTTCTATTCTGATAACAAAGCTGTCATTAGTTTAGCTTACAATCCTGTTCAGCATGATAGAAAGAAACACATAGAAATTGACCGATACTTTGTAAAGGAGAAACTTGTGAATGATTCCTTATACTTATCCCATGTGAGGTCTAATGAACAATTGACAGCTGTTTTCACCAAAGGACTTTACAACAAGCAGTTTCATAATTTTGTTTGCAAGTTGACATGTATGATATCTATGGACCAACTTAAGGAGGAGTGTGGACTAGAGTTATTTTTGTGTATATATTTAGGAATAATTTCTATAGGATCTCTTCCTATAACAGAGAGATCTCTCCCCATAATTGGGAGATTTAGTAGCTAAAATATCTCCTAGATGTCTTGTATATATGTGAAAGAAGTCATATGTACAAAATTCAATTCAATTCAATTCAACAGAGAATTGTTTTTCAAATAGTCTACCTCGAAACGTAATGCCGAAAGCACAACCCTCTGCCACTCTAACCCTTGGCGTTGTTCAGTGTATGGAGCTATGCCTGAAATGGACTTTGCATATAAATATAATCTGCAAGTTAAGGTCCTACAATGGTCAGTTCATTGATAAAGAACAAGAGTAAAGAGGCATAGGAATGTGTAAAAAATGAAACTAAGCGAGGGAGTGTTCCGTTCATTTTGAGAACAATGTCAAATCAAAGGGGACAAGCAGTGAAAAAGCTGAGCTGAATAATTATGACAAACTTTATCCCTCAGTAAGTGTATGTTTGTTGGTACATTGTCAAACAGAATATTCAGCTCCAACTTGAATAAATGAGAACTGCATCATTTACAGGTAAACT